>JAECUM010000654.1:0-211701 GCA_016617855.1 Megalonaias nervosa
TTCCCTGCCAAATGTCCTTGTAGATCTTCTCTTGCAATTCGTTTGGTAATCTTTGAAGATTATTTTCTACATGGGGTTTAAATACTTGTCTAGGTGTTGTCCAATGTTTGATTCCTAGTCAAGGAGCTGGTTTCTTAAACGACATGGTAGGCCCACTTCAATGACGAGGTCCCACTAAAGGTAGGTAGTGACAATCTGGAGACCATCGAGCATGTTCCAGGTAAGCGCAATCTTTCTTCTCCCACTCGTGAAGTGACACACCACAACTGAAGCACTTGACTTTATACCCTTCGCCCAAGCAGATAAACCCAGCTCTATCTAATTCTTCGGGGGTAGGTCCTCCCAGATATTTTGGCCATTTTCCTCGGAAGGTTTGGATCCGACTTTCATAGTCGCAGTATTCAGGCAAACACACAGGGAACGAATATTCCACTTTCACAGGTTCATTTCGATGAGGGTACGGTGAAATATGTAGGAGTTTACTCAGTTTTACATGACATCTGTAGGGTGGTAGCCGTATGGTTTCATAATGATGACATCCACCATGAAAACCAGTAAAGTGAAAAGGTGTACGATAACGAGTGGCATCGCTTTCGCATCCGTCAGGTTTAACACGCACAGCATCACTTTCCATGGTAGGTATGGTAGTAGTAGTTATAGCAAAGTTCCCATGATGATGTGGTACTAAATCGCTAAGGTCATAGCATACGGCATCCCTGCTATCGCAAGGCACAGCATCGCACTCGAGTTTGTTCTTGCTTGATACTTGCTGTTGGAAAGGATTCATCTTTCTCGCTTGGCAATGGTAGTCACAATGAACTATCGGTCTTGAACGTTGTCCTTTTTTATATGTTGACTAATATCGTCGTGACCGTACGGTAAAATGAAGTGATTGGGAAGCCGTACTCGCTTCTGGTACACGATTTGATAGACTTTCTCCAAGGGCCGGCTAACGATTTGGTGTGTGGGTAAACGCACAATCTTGTGCGGTTCGTGGGTGGTTACTTTAAAATTTCCATCCTGTCCAGACTGCAAGGCTTCTTTCAAGACGCCAAAGTTCACCAGTCGACTGGTGCGATAATTGAGAGTCAATCCTTTCACTTTACACTCCCTGTGTACTTCTCCTTGTGGGTCTCGGTATTCGTAGCCGTAATTTTTGGGACCGCTACTTGCAAAACTTAGAATCTTGTCGTCGGGATGCTCGTCCGTCCAGACTCCTAAACGGTCTCATTCGATGACAGGGTGAGGTTGACCCAGGCGATCGATGTAAATGCAACTGCCCGTGTCAAAATACAGCACACGATCTCCTAACACTTCTAAAGCTTCGTACAGTTTTAAGCGAGCATGGGCTGTCACGTAAGCCGCAATGATGACATTTCCAAATTCGTCGGCTTCTACAAAGTCCAGTTTCTTCTTCGTAATTGACTAAGATCAAGTCCTCACGAACGACGTCCACGTGTTTCATGTATTTGGTTTTGTCGTGAATCATCTGGAAGTAGCGGGAACGATCTGTCAAATACTCCGTCTTGGGTAAACACGGTCGTTGTGCCATTTTACCCCACAAGCAATTTAACATCACTTTGGCAAACGATCGCCTTCCTTCGTTTTTCTTCACGTGGTCTAAAGTGATGCCTTCCTGCCCCCAGTATTTCTCTTTGAATTTTTTTTTGGTCTTCGGAAGTGCGGCAGCAGGAAGGATAGCCGCTGGCTTCTTGTTTCAGTTTCAAAAAGGCATTCACGTAGTCTGCGAAAATACCTTTCTGAGTCTCGTCGCCCTTGTGGTATTTTTCTGTCTTGGGAAAGCGGTAAACTTCGTACACTTCTAACAGTTGGTATCCCAGGTCCGGAGCTTTGAACAATTCCAAGCTGACCCATGTTCCCGTCAAGGCGCGTTCTTCCTGGCTGTGCTGACAAGGTCGGTCTTGGTTGCACGTTTCGGCACAAGTACGGCACAAGGGAAACGTCAGTTTTCCTTGGCAATAGTGAGGTAAAACGGGATGGTACAAGTACGTGGGAGGCAAAAACTTTACATTTGATCAATCCTTCGTATTGGCGAATGTTGTCCAGGTCAATGTGTTCCGTCAGCAATTGCGGGTGCTCTGCGGGAAAGTGACAATATTTGCACACGTACGGATACATAGAACACACGTCCAAGTATTTGATTTCCTTTCCTTTCTCTTCGTCGGATTGGTACAGCAAACAGGTGGCATTCGTCCGTCCTCCGTACAAACTGTCCCTTGGGTTCAGTGGGTCCACCAGCTTGTAACTTTCCACGATGCACTTAAACTCGGGATCGGTTTTCAAACAGTGATCGTACTCGTGTTCCCACATTTCTACCACTCGGTATCCTTGCTCTTCTAACTTCAAGCGTCGCTGACAAGTGGCCTGCTACAAGTCTTCCATGGTTCGTTGTAAAAACTGATTTGTCGTCTTACGTTGAGGGTAGCAGATAGGACATCCGTGAAATAAGCACCCGTTTAAACTCGTACACGATCTTGGGGTTTTCTAAGTCTCAGCCATCCACCGAATACTTTCCGATGGTCTTTTCGCCTCCTCCTTTGCGAGCATGTTGGATCCATTTGTTTTCCTTGTCGCACAAGTAATGTAACCAGCGTAGTTCTTTGGCAGAGTATTGACGTTTGATAAAATTGGTCGTTTGAGGACTGATGACAGCTAGGGTGTTTTCGGGCATGAATCGTTGGCGGTACACTAAGCAACACGCTTAGGCAATGGTGTAGGCTTCTTTCAAAGGATCGATCCCTCCGTGCTCCATGAACAGTTCTCGAAATTTTCCACAGCAACGCCGTAAAATGTCCACGTCGGAATGACAATACTTTAACATTTCTTCCTGAAAGTCGAAGGGGTCCGAGGCGTGAGTCTGGTACCAAGCGTAGAAAGCTTCTCGTTGTTCGGTACGCATGTTGTCGGGGTCGTAGTAGTGAGCCTCGGGCAAATAGGGTAGAACGGCGTGATGATTTGTTTCGGTCTTGAAAACGTGTGGAAAATAGCCTTTGGCCATTTCTGTCATTCCAAATGTTTTAGGCATGCGACTCAAAGGCATGGCCAAGTAACTCATCGAATCTTTAAACTGTACTTGACCCACTTGCATGGAAATGATTTTGGCTCCGTTCAAAATGACTTTAGGACGTTCGGTACTTTGTTCCGTATAGTATCTGAGGAGAAATTGTCCATCGTATCCCGAAAAAATGTGAGCCATCACCGTGGCATAGAGATGACAATCTCCGTAACGTTCGATGTCTTCTTGGCTCCACGTCTCGTCGATAGGGTCTAAGATCCGTTGGGCAAAATCGGTCAGCGTGTTTGGTCCCCGAAAGATTTTTTCACGTCCTCCAGGAATCTTGCTACAGTGAGGGCAATGAGTCAAGATAGGCTCTTGGATGCACTTCTCACGCTCTCGGTGAGCCACGCAGAAATTAGGAATGTGAATGCCAGTCTCTTGCATGCATTCGAAATCGAAAAAGATGAAATGACCTTTCTTCTGGTCATTATCTTCTTTTTCTTCATGTTTGGATTGGTATTTTTGAATGTAGCATTGGTGTTCCAAGTCCACGACTTGGCGAGAAATGTGACATCGCTTCTTTCCTGGACAGACGTGCGCCTTGGCATTATTGGTACGTATGCCTTGTCCACAAGTAGGGCACAATCTCAGGAGCTGACAAGCACTTTTCTGCTGTGAATCTTGCGTCTTTAAATGTTGTTGGTAACAGGTTGGACTGACAAACGTGCGCTGACAAGCTGGGCAATGCACTCGTTCTTGTCCTTCGTCCAGACAGGGTTTAGAGGCCAAACATCCTGAGCATTTCGATCCGCAATGCTTATGTTGCTCTCGATTGTTATAGCCACAGTCACATTTCTCACAGCAATAACTGTATGACAGGAATGTAGTGATATTGGTAATGGCATCAAAATGTTCATCGTGATGATAGACGTGAATGTATTTTCCGTCTTTGAAATCTTTGCTTCGAAACAACAGAGGTCCGAGCACTTCTTGAGGGTGCACTTTCAAGGTGTAACGTGGAGCCATGACGTCTTGCAACTTTTGCATTTCAGGAATGCCACAGGGTGTGTCTTTGGAAAGACCAGCTTGCTGTAACAGGAGTTCTGCTTCTCTTGGTTGTTTGGCTCGGCTAGATTTTTGAATAGTTTGCCAGGCTCTTTTCCATTCTGCAGTGTCGTTCTTGTCTGCATACCTTCGTCCCACCACGATGGCACGGGCTAAACACATCTTGTCTTGAGGGTTGTTAATTCGGACGAGGCTCGTTTTGGTGATGCGAAGATCGTCCACCAATAACACCTTTTTGCCATGTCCTGTCCCTTGGGGAAGAGGCACGTGGGTCATGAACAGTGTCGCTTTTCCATCGGTGATGTGAAACTTATCGTTGGATTGCTGCACGTGTTGAATCATGTCGATGACTTCGGAAGGCGTCAATTCTGATGGACTGCTAAACTCGATCCAAACGGGTGACTTCAAACTGTCGTGATGAATAGAAAGTCTCAAGCGATCGTCTTCTTTGGCTTGACATCGCTGTTTCAGTGTGGTTAACAAAGAATCCCACACATCGGTGATGAACCCTTTTGCTTTCTCCAGTGGTACGTCGGACTTGAAATCTTTAAACTTCACTGCGTACGTGTAGGCCGTAGTTCTAAATTTTCTAGAGGAGCGTTTGTCCGTCTCTCGAATGTGATAGTACTTTTCAGGGTTTACTGGTGGCGATGGACTTTGGTTTGGTGTAGACTCTCTGGGCTTAGATTCTGGTTCACTCATCTCATCTTCAAAATCGCTGGCATGAATCTGAGCCAAGACTTCAGCTACTGTGCGAGGCGATAAATCACTATTCTGCCTCTTACTTTCTTCTCCTTTCTTTACGAAATGATGCGATCGTTTCATCTTGACTGCAAAAAGTCAAATGACTTCATTTGAAACGCCATGGACCCGTATATATCCATGTCAGACTCAGTGTATATATAAATGGCTGGTACCTTCCCTCTCAGTATTCATTTCGCTCTCAAGCTAACCAGCACGATGGAAGAACCCACACAGATCGAACTTCTGATTAGAGCTTTGCGAGGTGTCATAAGAAAGTTTTCTTCAGACAAGCCGACGGACTACTCTCCCTCCTTTCGAAATAAAAATCAAGATACTTGCTACATATGTCAGAAGAAAGGGCATTGAGCTACAGAATGTCCAGACCGTCAGAAAGCAAGACCAGTGTCAGAAGAGACAAAATTCATGATACCTGTTATCATTGTCAAGAGAAAGGACATTGGTCTTCAGACTGTCCTAAGAAAGAACAGGAGCAGGAGGAGAAGGAGGAAGAAAAAAGGTGCCCTCGGCAAAAGAAGAACCCCGGCACGTTCAGAAAGAGAAGACAGAAAAGAAAAGAAGACGAGAAAAAAGTGAGGAAGAAGAGGAGGAAAAAACTGTGAAAGTGAAGAAAATCAGAACACAGAGAGAGTGAAAGAAGAAAAAAGACACAGAAGAAATCTATGAACTTTTTTAAAAAGTGTTGTGTTATGTTGTGTTGTGACACTGAAGTGTAAATATTTGTACCAGAATAGACCAGACTGAAAAAAAAACCGTAGTGTCTCTTGGTTTTGATTGCTTAGAATAATAAGGCCTATACTCACGCATTCACACACGTACATCATAGGGTTAAACAAGGGATTTTGAGTTTTAATTGATTTTGGCTAAATGAATACTATCTCTTTTCGAAGGAAGTGAGTGGCCCTGAAAAGGGCCTTTGGGTGGGTTTTTAAAAAAAAACTAACAAACTTAGGAACGAGAAGCAATCCGCTTTAACTGCCTTAAGCCTTTGCCACGGCCAAGGCCTACTTCTGGACTTGCTCCTGTCAATGATTTGGTAGAAATCACTAGGGGTGGTATCTCCTGTGTAGTAACAGGGTTGGACTGTTTGGCTCGGGAAGGTCTTTTTCTCTTGGGTCGTAATAAAGAAGTCTGATAAATTTCTTTCAGACTTCTTAACTCGGCCAAAATGTCCAAGAGTACCGTTACCGTTTGAGGTTCACTGTTCTCCTTCTCTCCTAGACCTTGTTTCTTCTCTACTGCTTCTTCTTCCTGTCGTTTCCTTCTTGCCTCTTCTTTTTCTCGCTGTTGCTGTTCAAGAAGAAATGCTTGTTCTGCCTCTTTCTGATGTTGTAAAAATTTCTCCAATTTATATGTGTATGTTTTATGCGTTCTCGTTCGTTTGTGTGTATAGTATGTATGTGTGTGTTTTTTGCGTTCTCATTCATTAGTATGGATAGTAAATAGGTGTGTGTTTTATGCTTTCTCGCTCGTTGGTGAGGATAGTAAATAGGTGTGTGTTTTATGCATTCTCCTTCGTTGGTGTGGATAGTAAATAGGTGTGTGTTTTATGCTTTCTCATTCGTTGGTGAGGATAGTAAATATGGTATGTTTTATGCATTCTCGTTCGATGGTGTGGAGAGTAAATAGGTGTGTGTTTTATGCTTTCTCATTCGTTGGTGAGGATAATAAATATGGTATGTTTTATGCATTCTCGTCCGTTGGTGTGGATAGTAAATAGGTGTGTGTTTTATGCATTTGCGTTCATTGGTGTGGATAGTAAATAATATGTGAAGTGGGTGTAAGGGATGTTTTCGTTCACGTCCGTGCTTGAAGTATATAAAAGCATAGCGTTCGTCATTCACGCCATTCAACGCTGAATATGAAAAATGGCTAGCAACATGGAGAGAATGATAAGATTGCTGAACGTAGCCAGAGATCAGGTGGCAGGAATGATAGAAGAGGAGGGGGAAAAATAAGAGGCTTCATCCATCGTAAATATGTGAGAGTGGGGACATTGAAGGACGCACTTGATAATGTCATCCAAGTGAGGTGATTTTTAGAAGAGCAAGCAAATTTTACGGAGTGGTCTTTTGTCCTGTGGGGATTAGAGAAATTAAAGAAATCTGAAGACCTAATGAGAAAAGTGATGAAAGAAGAGGTAACGAAAATCAAAGACACATGGGTAAAAGAGAGAAAGGAGAAGGAAAACAGAGAGAGAAAAGAGGACTTTGAAAGACTAAATCAAAATTCGATGAAGGTACAGGAAAAGTTTAGAGAGATGGGACATCCTGACTGGATTCCAGACGAAGAAAAGGAAAAAAAGAAGAAAGGAATCATTGGAAAAGTGAGGAGCTGGTGAAAAAAAATGGAGCCAATAGAAGAAAAAGAACACAAAGGCCCTTTTCAGGGCCACTCCACTGCCTCGAAAAAAATTATTCTTTCTTGTCTAAAACAATTTATTCGATTGTATAATTTATCTTTTAACTCACAAAAACATTATTCTCTTATCTAAAATTTTTTTTAGTCAGTTGTATAATTTGGGTATAATATTATAATATCCACAAACACGAACGCGAATGATTCAAACTTTATATAGAAATGACACAGGTGGCATGACGTCACGGTACTTGCTATATACTATACACAAACACGAACGCGAATGATTCAAACTTTATATAGAAATGACACAGGTGGCATGACGTCACGGTACTTGCTACATTGTTGCAAGTGTCCAGTACCGTGACGTCACCCTACCTGTTCCATTCCTCTTGTCCCTATACAAAATTCCCATTGTCCGTATACAGTCCCAGGGTGATATTTTGTCCGTATAAATCTTGTCCGTATACAGTCCTGGGGGGGGGGGTGTCTGTAATGCTAATTCCCATTGTCCGTAGATTACCCCACTATACTACTGGGGTGTTAACAAAACGTTATTGTGTGAGAATACTATAGTGGCTGTAATTCAAGTATACGTTCAGTACCGACTATTTTAGTAACGGCTGTCGTTGTTTAGAATTTTGATTATTCATACCTTTATATGGTGATTATTCACTTTATTTGGATCCCCCTACATCTGTGTTCCATAAAGGTCATTATTTGCACGCCCTAATAAATACATGAAGCAAAACTCAGTGTTAAAGTACGTGAATATTTTTGGCCGCGGTCAACCGAAAACCAATAAAACCCAGATTGAATGTCGTGCGTTGTGATGTCACAATGAAAACAACGCATGTTGAAAAAAAAAAAAAAAAAAAAATTCGTACTACTCTATATCGTGACGATTAGACCGGACGTGATCTTTTCCTCACCCAGTTTAGGACCTGGCCACCGTTGTTAAAAGTACACAGCGATCAAACATTTTCGTCTGGAAGTTTCTTGATGAAAGTCAAAGTGCAGAGAATTCAATAATCAGGATTAAATATACTTTGTTTAAACTATATTAGTATTAAATTTTGAACAACAATAAATATTTCATTTCAGATGAGTAAATGCACCGACTTGACCACATCGATATGCAGTATCGACTTCTATAAATACTCGCACACCCGTCCGTTTGTTTGAATCTCCTACCAAGTTTAAAAAACCAAAAGCATCAAGGATATTTTTAAAAGATGCACAAAACTTAGTCATTTCATTAATTAATTTTATAATTTCGAAAATAATCACACAGTCACCTAATGGCTTTTCAAAATTTCTCGATGTAAACAAACTGTTTACTGTCGTTTTCTTGTTTCTAGAACAGTCCGTTTCAGAAAAGCTGTGTCGCAAGTTTTAACATTTCTATTTTATTTTTAAAATTGAACAAATAAAAAGGAGGAGCTCTTTTTAACATATGTTCAAGCAGATATAACTAACATAATTACGGAACTATTGAGATTATCAAAGGAGGCGAACAACATCACATCTGTTGCTTGAACGCATAAACTCGCCGATGCAAGTATGGCAACTGTTTAACTCTACAAACTCCGGTTCGGTTCGAAATGCCAACAAAATGCTTGTGTTTGGGACCTCCCTGACAAAAGTCTACTTAGAAATTATAAATTGATGAATTAAATGGCTAAGTTGTGTGCATTTTATTACATCCTTGATGCTTTATACTTTCAAAATTGGGTACAAACAAACGGGAAGGTGTGCGAATACAATACTGATTGTAAGATTATTTTGTTTTTGTTCGTTTCTTCCTTTAACTTGTTGGGGGAGGGGTGGATGTTACAGAATTCTGCATTGTTCCGGGTTGGATTAAACCGAATCACACATTGAAACACACCGTATTTACAATCACCATATCTTTACTCAACCTTCTGGTACTATAATAGTAGGAAGTCGTGTACAAATGACCACGCTTGATAAGTTGGACGTTCCATTTCCTATGACACGGTTAAAAAAAACCTGCACATCAAGTCTAACGGTTTGTGGGGGAAAATATTGAAGTTATCCGCATTATGACAGACAATCTAATTATTTGAAAATTCTAAATCTTAAAAAAAAAAAAAAAAATTGACCAAGTCCAAGACTGTCGTATAGTACTTTTGAACTGATTCCTTAACCATGTCGTTATAAAGTTGAGGTTACTCACCCTAAAAATCAGTGACCATTACTACATGAATATAATACCACTATAGTAAAGCTTCCGCTCTCTTGTACGTGTGTGATGATAATTTCAAACTAAAATTTTTAAATTATATGGACTCCATCAATTTTTAAGTGCTGTTAGAAAGTAACAAACAAGAGACACTGAGGAGGAGGGTCAAAAAAGGGGCGGGATACGAGTTTTATTCAATAGCTTTTACCTAATTTTAGTTATCAGAACGCTATCTATGCACTACCATATATATTGGTTTCAGTTCCTACCAAATATACATGCACCGACATGGTATCATGTTATTTGTATATGCCAAATTATACAACTGTACAGACAAACCAAAATGTTAATTAATGTAAATACTGCCTAAATTTGTGTGATTTAAAAATTTTGGAACATTACTATATTTTGTCGCAATGGCGTTGACAAAATGATGTTTCTGAAATTATAACTAGGAGAAAGCACTGTAAACACGATCCGATTCAATGACAATTGGTGTCGTATTTCATGTACTATTTAGGATAATTCTATCATCAGTTTAATATATATCTACTACCTGCTACAGTAATATAAATTGTCTATCCAGTTTGTTCCAGTCATTAAGATATAGATCTCTGTTCCAGCTAAAGTTACACAGATAGCTAATTGCCCTATTAATGAATTATTGTGTGATTTCAATGTTATAATTGTCATAGCATATACGTTATCCGTTCTCCCTGAAAAGCAGATGTTTTAAATTGTAGCTCTTGTTGTTGTTGTTGTTATTATTATTATTATTATTATTATTATTATTATTATTAAATCTCATGTAATATCTATACTGATCTAATAATAGCAAAGTGTTATTTTCCTTGTTGTTATATAATTTGTTACGTTTACTTCTAATATTGTTAGAAGATAACAATTTAAAGAAGAAAATAGTTTCTTCGCCGAACTTAACACAGAGATTGTTGATTTAGTTTCTAGAAACACGAATTTATTTCAAAACAATATGTGAACGGACATGTTTTTTATGAAATTAATATATGTAATATATTTTCAACTTTCATTTTGTAAGTACTTTTCATGGAGGACACATAAACTGTTGTATCATTTGTTGCGTTACTTCACTAGAATTGGGTTTTTATTTTTCTTTAGCATTAGATATGCTTATAGAGATATTGTTAACATATAAACTATCTGTAAGAAGTATAAATGTGATTCGGACATTTTTCATTAAGGTGAGATGTAATATGTGTACAGTGTACGAAAGGACTACACGTGTGTGTGTGTGTGTGTGTGTGTGTGTGTGTGTGTGTGTGTGTGTGTGTGTGTGTGTGTGTGTGTGTGTGTGTGTGTGTGTTATCTACTTACGTGAGAATTCTTTATGTACAGAGAGCATACGCCGTTGTGACAAAACAGGGAACTGGGTCTTGCTTTTGTGACCAATTTGTTCCCTTGGCAAAGTATTCCACATCAATGTGATGAAATGAAGCGCATGGGTGCCAGTGATATATACCTTTTAAATAACGTATGGGTCAGACATGCGATCTTTACTTTTAGAGATCAAACATCGATCTTTCGTGATCAAACTGATAAGAGCACAAATGACTTATTCATATATACATTAGTATAATGTATACCATCTATACCTACTCTAACTACGCTTATGGTAAGCATTGGGATTCATGTCATTCATAAATCAATGATTAACACTGTTCTCCACTTTGATTAGTAAAGAATATCCAGAAATGAATTATTTTCACCATAAGTAACAATAATAACTGGGTTTACGGTACATGAGAATGTGGTGTGTACTCTCAAACGAATATATATGGCAATAATTTGATCGGAGATGGACGTCAATTCCTTTATAGGCTATACCCCGTGCGGTGCATTTCAATTCAAGGTATATTCAATATTTACATCTCTTCCAAAACGTCAATAGAGGTACACAAAGGAGATCAAGCAATTCCAGCGTAACGCTATTAGCCTACTGTAGATAAATAATAGTGTACTCCAGGCTTTTGCACGATTTTTTTTAAAACAAATAATGTGACTAAAACTTTCACTTGTTCATGCCAAATACAATGCTCTATGACCTGGCAACTCAGAAAGTCGGCAGCCGACAAAACAAACCAACGAGTACAAAATGATCATTCAACAATGAATTCATGTTAGAATAAGAATTTGCAAGATTAATTGAAATCCAGTATTTTGACAAATTAAAACTGAATTGCTTTTTATAGTGTTTACCTTGATCCAAAGCAGTGAGTGAAGACAGACACACATTCTAACAAGTAACGACGACTGTAGAGTGTATCAGCACGCATGTATATAACCTATGCTTCCATGGTAAAATCCAAACAAAACTTGAATGCGGAAAATTCTAGGTACCAACAGGCACCTCTGTGCATCTTGCTCGAATTCCATAATAAGTTTGGTTGAAATGCTTTGAACAGCGTGAGTAATGCCCTGAAAATGAAAATGTTTACGGACAAGTCGACATTGCGTTATCTATATCAATTATTGTTAAAGAGGAAAAATACGATTATTCATTGCGCGCGCGCACACACACACACACACACACACACACACTATATATATATATATATATATATATATATATATATATATATATATATATATATATATATATATATATACACACATGCAAACAGAAAAGACTAATGTTCATCGAGAGATCGAGAGCACGACGGACAAATGAGCACACTTCATGGACAAAATATGGAACGGGAAGAAGACAAAAATTACCATCCAGACCAACTCCAAATTTACAAATGGGCACACATATAATGATACAAACGGTGACTAAACATAATCCAGGTACTGGTATAAAAAAGAAAAAAGAAAAAAAAAAAAAAAAACATCTCCATTTTCCCTATTATTGCTTGTGATACAGGCTGAATGGCATGATATTTAGAAGCTACAGACCAGGACAACCGAAGGCTGAAAGTGGAATGTGGCACTTTCCAATTTGTAAAATACCATTGTTTGTAAGAAATTCGGCGTCACTTGCTCTCGATAAAAGGGTTTTTGTATAAATTTGTCATCCTGGAATTAAAAGACCTAATAACCCCTGGTGTAGAGATTTGCACAACAAAGCGATGTTTGTAATACGATACTCCTCAGTTTGAGCGTAGAGTGATTACATTTCGATTGGTATTACACTATTGTCAATAGTGACGAGAAGAAGGGCAGCAGGCTGTAGGATGGTAATATGTTACAGATATCTAAAATACACTAAATATCCTTATAGTGGTCGACTAATGAAGATAAAACATTCTATGGAAATGTGTTCATTATCGTCCGAGGACCGAAGAAAATACGTCATCTGACAAACCACCTTCGCGAATGTGGATATGTGAGAAAGCTTGCCAGTAGCTTCTCGTGGGTCGATGGTTCTTTCCGGGGATTTCCCGGTTTCTTCCTCCACCATTAATACTGGCCGCCATGTATAGCCTATCGTGTGCTGAAAAATGGCGTTAAGCCCCACAACAACAACAACAACAACAAACCACCTTCAGGAGGTGAATGACGAATGCTGGAAATCACACTGTGGACAAGTTAATTGTATGTGGCAACATTTCAGGCTTCCTTTTAATTATAATGATATAGGAACAAGAAGTTTATTTTACCAGTTTAGAAACAAGAAGCAATAGGATTAGCAAGTACGACATAGACAGTCATACTATCAGTCTATATACGATAATAATGTAGGAAACCATAATCATATTAGTCTCATCTAAGCTGAGAAATATTTTATGGACAAATTGCAAGGCTGTCTGACATGTACAAATGTCAGAGTAAACAATGCAAATGTAATTAATTCATTTATATTGCTGGAAATAATCTTATTAATATAATATTTAAAGTATTTGTTGATTTTCACAAGTAAATAACCAGCAAAATTTGTATTTGTAAATCTTATTCAAAGTTTTTATATTTTCTGACTTTCATATATACAGCATAAGAATTGTTGTCTACATGCAGAACATACTGTAATAAACCTAACGCTATTTGCATTTACATCTCCGTTTAAAACTTTGTTAGATTTTAGGGATTATTTTGTTTACCATGGAGAGTCGGAGTATAGCAGATATTTCTACGTCTGAGTAATTAGCCGATTTCTACGAGCAGATGTCATAATGCACGGTATTCACGAGACTTTGTGACAGCACGAGTTAGTTTCCCAAATTGGACTCTCTCTAATTTCTTAACATAGGGAATTCTCTGGATATTTTCATGTATACGAGTTGAATAATTTGAGATAGGAATAATTCTTTGCATTATGTGTTTGGGTAATGTTTTGTTTTGCACGGCGTTGAGTGCAATTTTCGGTTCGGACGATCTTATTAGTAAGTCATACAGTGTGAAAGAAGACAAAACCATACAAATATGAAATTAGAGTTTCCTGATGCGTGGTCATTAGATGATTAGAAAAAAAATCATTTGTAGTATTCGCTCGTTTAAAAACATTTCAATTGATAACGGGGTCTTGAGGTACTTGGAAACAGGGGTTAATGTGGACTTAAAATCTACCCCTACGCATGTGTTTGATTCGTATCGGACCTCTTGCGTGTAACACTGATTATCACAAATAAACAAGAAATTTATTTCATCGTGAAAAATACAACAAAACATATATCTCTACAACACTACTTGAACATTTTTGTTACATATTTTCTTGTCTTTATATTCCCACCAACTGACCAATTTCCATAAGTAACGTATGTGATGAAATATGAAATTTTGTAGTATCTTTGCTGAAGTCATGACTATTTACTCGTGTTAAATACGTTTCCATACCAATTTTTCTTTGATGTATATATAGCTCTTCAGTGTTCCATTGTTTGAATTGTTTATATTTAAATATTAGCCATGAAAATACTTGACACAAACCAATCTGCATCTGAGTGTAATGATTTTTTTCATGCCTAAGAAAAGTGATTACACGTTTGCTACACTGTATATTGATGAGTAACAAGAAAACATTATTATTGTTTTAATTATTATTATTATTATTATTATTATTGCTGTTGTTGTTGTTGTTGACCTTCGACGAAAATTAATATTTATCAATCAAATAAAAACTTATTCATTTAGATTTTCCAATTTGTGACAGTATTTCAACATTGACTTGCCAATATTGAAACGTAAATTCACTCTCTAATTTTCACACACACACACACACACACACACACACACACACACACACACACACAGAGCTATATCCATCCTTAAAATACAAAGTGAAGTTTAAAAAGAACTTTAATTATTGTGAATTACATCCCTAAAGTTATATTACAAGTCCAAATGTATAAAATGACAATTGAATTTCTGTGGTATTCCAAATACGTTCCAATATTGAATGTGTTGATATGACTGTAGTCTCAAATGTGCTAATGTGCCAATGGCCTGGAGTGTGGCGATGTGATATAATCCATCAATGTCATTGTCTGAATACACTATAATTCTAGATTAATATTTCAGTCCATAAATATTATTAAGTACTTTGTAATTCCAGTGAATAATAATTTGAATGTATTATTCAACATATATATATATATATATATATATATATATATATATATATATATATATATATATATATATATATATATATATATATAAACAACTGAACACATCAATAAGAATGATTCTGCTTCAGATGCTAAGGCGTGAAGGAGTAATTCTTAGGTAAACAAGATTATATACCGCACTACTTGACGTAGGTCCCAATTACCATTTTCTGAAAATACGCTGTCACTTAATGGAGTTTACATTCCAGAAGATTCTGAGGACAGAATCAAGACCCTATCTTTGAACTCAATTTCATGAAAATATATTTACATTAATAATTGTCTGAATATTTAATCTATGCTCATTAAGAAATATTAGCTATGAATTATGTTGTATAAAAATAAATATGCCTGGTCAGGTACACTATGAACTTGATTTTGTGTAAGGTAGAGTACAAAATACAGATATACATAATAAACACTCATTAACGAAAGTCAACAAATAAAATAAAAAATAAATATCCATAACTTAACATGAGGTCTCTCACAAAGAAGATTCTTACACATGGTTTCAGCATATACGTCATCTTTATTTCAAGATTTTGGACTTTTTGGTTGATACATGAACCATATTTATACTGCGTTCAAGCTGATTTTATTTTGCCACTGAATGAACGGAATACCACAGCGAAGTGCATGGCTAGCTTGAATGAAGCTGATGTTGTGAAGTGCATTCCATTATATTGGTTAATCAGATATATATAGTCAAAGTCTTTTTTAAATTATAATTCTCTTTCAAAAGACGTCGTGATTGTCATGAATTATTAAAAATTATAAGTTTTGTTTTATTTACGTTAATTTTCTAACATCATTTAGATGAACAGTTTGCAATAGCCTTCAGACTGGTATGAAGACAAAGTATAACAATGCTGGGATCATCATACACACTGTCGTTTAATGATACCGGATTTAGTGTAGCAGGGTCAACGTCTAAATTAGAAGGAAGACCATGAACTAAAATTGAACGGTTTTGTGTGACTTCAAGAATTTGTAGTCAACAAATCTTTACAAAATCTGTATGTCAGGTCTAGTCGATTCTTGTTAACAGTTGTAGATTAAGAATGCCGCTGCGCACACGTCTGAGCAGCACTTCATGAAGCCGTTGCCCCTGGGATGTGATAACAGTCAACATGGTATACTCTCTTCAAATAGATATACTTCAAATTATCAGAATGAAAGATCAGATTTACTATCCTCAAGTCATTTCTCGTTATTTTACTCATCAATTTCATGCGAAACCCTGAAGATATAGTGTTTGTACCAGCACTCCTTTTTCCATTTTGGGGGGTTGGGGTGGAGGCCCAATTTCATTATAAATTAGTCCTACATTATGATCCCATTCTCCACATTTAAGTACATGTAGCCTTATCACAAGATTAAACATATGATAAATAGTGTGTACAGCATCTTTAAAGTGTGTGTCCTAGATACAAACAACAGTCATTTATCTCTACAGATTATGAATCATCTTTACTCGAAACAAAGTGGTATGAAATGGCGATGTGAAGTGGCAATCAGTACACATTTTATAGATTGGATTGCAATATCACAATTCGAAATGTACCCGAAACCGTGGTAGAGGAGAATTGCGACATTTTGTTCGAGAAGATGGGAGGACAGAAAAAGAGGCGCCATATACCTTCAACGTCCCAGTGCAATAAAACAAATCAAAATGGAGTCATGACTGGTAGTACCAGGGGACAAACAAATTCTGTTCCATCAAAAGACATGTCTAATGGAAACAACATTGCCAAGAACGCGCTCATTTTCTTGACAGGAGCGGTATTAATGGCTCTATTGATGCCCCAAATTCAGAACTTTATAAATGTTCTTAGAAATAACAGTAGTGAAAATAGCCAGATAAGCGACCAATCTGAAATTTCAAAAGCAGAGAAAAATTTCAGCGAGAACGAAATAGCGGTTTCGAAGAAAGGTAATGAAACTTCTGATGACAAAAACAAGGAGATTTCAAAAGAACTTTCGGATTTTAATGCAACGTTCTTAACAAAAATTACACCCAAAAAAATTTTTGTTGATGGTAGGCGGATACCACCAGTCGAACTTCTTCCTCAGAAACCAAACAACAGCAGCGTAAAGTAAGATCTTTTTAATTGTCGACACTTCACACACCCATACACATTCTAAATAATAAGTAATGCTTCCTTTCATAAAGTACAATACGTTGTAAGCTTTATTCACTGAAATAGCACATCATTTTGCAATACATTGCAATAACACACAATTTTTTTAATACATTGCAATGACAAGCAATTTTGCAATTCATTGCAATAACACATAATTTTGTAATACATTTAGATCGAATACACACCATCTAGCTGAAGTGACTTAATGAATCGCAATCAAAAGATGCCTTTTCAATGCTACCATCGGATCAGTCAGCCAGGATCGGCAGTCCTGTTGTGTTCACGTGCAGGCACTTTACCTGTCTCTGCATATTATACTATCATGTTTTGATTTTCTGTATAACACACACACACACACACACACACACACCATGCCATTCATGACTTTACTCTGTTATGAGGTCTTAGCTTGTAAAGAATTCATTAAAATGGAAACCTTTTTCTCCTAGTAGGTAGATATTGTATTACTTTGTGTGTTTATGTTCTGTTGTCAAAATGTTCCAGATTGCACCAACTTCCAGTCCATTTGCTGATTTCAAGATTATTCCATTTCTAAAGTTAACAAAGACAATAGTACTCCATTTCTATAGTTAACGTCGTTTAGTGATATCTCTCGCAGTATTAGAAAATAAATATCATGTAATTTTGGACCATTTCACAATGTCACTCACTGGAATTCATTTCTTTTCCTTCAAAGAGTAATACATGTATATTTCTTATGCTAAGATTTTCTGCTTGTCTTTTCAAACGCCAACCGACTAAAAGTTCTTACGTATATAAATTATATTCAATTTTACACGATTAACTGAAATAATTGTACCCGTCCATTGCAATGGTTCAAACTACGTTAAATTACATAAGCTTTGAATAGGTGATTATCTGCAAGGGATCATTATTCGTATCCGTCAATAATAAATTTGATTGGCTCTCTGCTTGGAATTTTGAGAAATGCAAAAGCGCATTAACCCAAAAAGAACGATAACAGTAAAATCCTCCGCTTTATTTTTTGGGACTGGAGTCTTTGCATCGCCTGCCACAGATGTGGTGAACAGTATCCAGCAGTCCACTTGGCCTCATCTTTACTTTCTTTCTCGTTAGTCCTTATTTTTATTATCAGATTTTGTGCAAAAGTTTACACTCTTTATTTTACATCATTTGTACAAGAGTATCATTAGTCGCTGCAACTCAGTTGTTATCATGTTGAATATATTGTCTGCGTTCAACCCATGGCCATACGAGGTCCGTCAGACACGGTATTATTACTTGTGCAACAAAATTCGATAAACATTACTAAGCACAATATAACACTTAGTGTGCAGATGCACTAGTTATCTCCCCTATTTCTCTCATGCATGTACATTCTGTTTAACTAGAGGAACTCGGAGTACTTATATAAAAAGACTGACATGTAGCTTGAGCAACGCTAACGTTTTCAAAGTTATACTCGGTCACATACAGTGATCAAACCATAGAACGCAGTTGTCCAAAGCGAGCGTTCTGTTCTTGTCTCTACGGAACACTGACGCTCTCAAATGATCCGTGAGTCACAGACACAAAATTCAAGGTAAGGGAGGCCGAATGCCTCCGTGGCCGAGGCTTAAAGATGGAGGCGTGAAACATCTGTAGTGTAAGATAAGTATCACCTTTGTTCTACGTCAAGGCGCATAGTATATTCGGAAGGTATTTCAATCATTTTGATGTAAATGTATCCAAGATCCACGTGAGAGAGCACACTTGCCTGGCCGAAGAGGAAAACTGGCACAGGGGTTCACACCGGTTCAATACTAACTTAACATTTCATATCGATCCCAACAAGCACGCATAGTAAGTGATAAATACGAAGCACTGACGGGAGTTCGAACCCCTTACCCACGAAACAGTGTATCATTACAGCGGCTCCAAAGCGACTTGACCGGAAGCAGTTGGCTCGTGCAGAGCAGGCAGCTGAAATTATGAGGAAGAATTTGACCGCTTTGGCTGTCCTGAAATCAGAAAGAAATCTTCAGTGACCATGATACGGTAGCTCTGCGTATATTCCATAAGGTCTAGACCTTGACTGGCATCATGATCTTTGTAAAACCTAAGAAGATTTTCGATGGCACTGCGTACGTCATTAGCATCGAAGAGAGAAATAGCAAGTACAAGGCGATGGCCTAATCTTTCAAGCGGATGCTTTAACAGGCAAAATGTCTATCGTTAAAGATGATGGGAGCAGGAGGACGGTAGTAACCAAAACTGACCCGGTGAAGACAAAAGAACGGAAGAGTAAACAGAATAAGCGATTTTACGCATGGTACACATCATGGACTCTTAGTGTTCCCCTATTTACCCTATTCGACAGCCTAACTCCGACAACTTGGCCCATTTGAGGGACGGCGACCTGATCTGTGATGTGCAGCATCCTGCAGAACACTTTGAAAATGCCCTTAGAGACAAAGGCCTTACGGAGACCCGCAGTCAAAAATTTACGAATGGGAAAGGTGAATCCATGAAACAGGTGTATCCATAGACGACTTGGCCTATTAGGAAAAAAATCTCAAGCGGCAAGTGTCTTGTAGAATATCGATCAATAGAGCTCACTGTCCACAACGGCCATACCTGGACAAAACTACCTTTTTCATCTCTCTGAGAGCGGAACAGTTTTAAGTGCTACGAATGCTATATCTGGGACGTCATTCAGCGGATTACGGAAGGCAAACTTAAAGGCTGTTTGTGTTTTTGATAGCGGAGACTGAAAATGTCTGGACCCCAAGTTTGGGATACAGTTTGTTCTGGACGATGGTCGATACTTTAGAACCCGGGAGAATTACTTCTGGATTATCAACGTGTGCAGAAACGTACACAGATAACCCCGAAGACTTGGCGACCAAATTCTTTATCAAGGTCTCACCTCTGCTAGTGTTGCCCGAGAGCAAAACTGCTGAAAGTCATTCCTCGCGGCTATGTCGGAGTTCATTCAGTGGACGGGTGTTGGGTTTGCACCCTGGGGCCTTTGAAACAATCCTCTCGGCTAAAATGTGTCTGAGAGCTTCATGGGCACTGAAAAGTTTTCCCATATTTTGAAAGCTTTGATCATCTGTGCGACTGGATTCTTCTGGTGGTGTTAGCAACCTCAGGCTCTTGCTTGTTCACCTTTACAGATCACACAGAATCGGTGACGCATTGCTGGAAGTCTTCCAGTTCTCCACACGCGTTTAGGTAACGTACCAATTTATTTCAGGGCAGACGTTTCTCTTGGAGGCGGATATTGCAGATGTAGCCCGCGACACTGTTTCACGAATGTTATCGATAGATTTCTTGCCTGTAAATCACGTTACCTCTCCGTTTAGTGCCAGAAACAGCCGAACCCACTGAATGCTACGCGAGCTTGTAGTCGTTTCGACGGCGGAAATCAGCATCTTTGGGAGGAGCACGCTCACAGCGCATTTGAACCGCTCCATAGTGCCCTGCGCGCGGTAGTTACTGGTCTCGATCTATTTTAATGGCACGCCATGATTGGCCAAGAGTTCCGTCGTGGCGCCTAGAAACTTCAGGCCGTGATCATCATGCAGGAAACTGGGCTTCCTTATAGTCCCCAAACTGTTAACACTCGCCAAAACTTTGGTGACTTTGGAATACTTCTTTGTGATCAAGAGTTCAGCCTCCTTGTAACGACTGGTTATATGTACCACTTTCAATGAATACTTGTATGCTTGTAGCCCATCCTTTATGTGTGACGGAAATAAGGCGTCGGTCCGGTGTACTTCGTTAAGGGCCGAAACGTCAAACCACTTCTGGGGGGATTGTACGTTGTTCAGGTGAATTTGCAACATGGGCTGCTTTGTTAGCCACGTAGTATCAACATCTTGTGAGACTTTGGCGGCTTCCTTCAGCTTCTTGAAAGCTGCCAAACCCTTCCGGTAACTTCCCATCTGTATATTTTGCTAAAAGCTTAGTGACCATTGCTTTCTGTTGTTGTAATAAGTTAGCATTTTGTCGTGCTTTAGTCGTTCCAGCTATCGAGCTGCAAAAGAGCAGTGAAGCTCCAACGTGACAACTCAAAACCTTACCTGCACATCCTGGTTAGAAATATGTATAAGCCATTTGACCGACAGCAGCGATAAAGCCGGCCCCTCGTCCTGGAGACTACCAATAAAAGTCAGAAAGCATAGGCTCATCGCCAACGTCGTATGTTGTTTCACTGGTCACCAGGTGGTAGTACTTTCGCATGGCGGCATAGACATATTATAAGTCTTTTGGGCATATTGCTCGACGTCTAGTTGTACATTGAGGTATTAGAGACGTACGGTGCGTTTGCGGGAGCACTTGGCCTGCGCGGCCTGGAATTCTTATACAGTGTTCGGTACTTTGAGCCTGTGAATCAAAACACGCTGGCAATTGTTTCGCCATTCATCATTGCAGCTGTGGCCATTAAAGAGACTTATTGCTATGAACAAGAATGATGCTTTGTTTGATTAGTATATCCTGCTTCCATAGGCTGAGCGCATGAAAGATTACGGCCTTTCTGGCGTCTTCGAAGTCTAGGCGACCAAGGTCGACTGGTTTCATTGTAATAAGCTCTTGGCAATTATCGAACACTGATCCATGGGAAATAAGATTACCGAGGTCCGTGGCATAAGGTGATGTAGACATCATGCACATTAGCCCCAGTAACACTAAGTTTGTGTTATTTTGTTTCAACTATGAGTAAAACACGGACTACTTTTCCATATGAAAGGGTCAGGCGCTTGCTTAAAAGATCCTACTGATACTTTTAGTGCTTGTCTTTCAGGATTTGCTTTTCATTGTCGTTCCGATGGACCTTGCATAGCGCGAGTCCGCTCTTTTCCGTCAATAAGCGATTATTGCAAATCCACCAAACATCGGTATCGTCATTGCAAACCAATTCGTTTCCTTCAAGCTTTATAATGATTTTTCTGACAATAACCCGGTCCCAGTTTTATTGACAACTGCACGGTTGGGCTCCTGTGCTGGTGAGCCGCCGTTCAGAGCAATTGTTAACGCCAGCTTAGCGATGCTGGGTACAGTGACGTCGTTACTGGTGACGTTTGGAAATCTGATGATGGTTTTGGTCTATGGTGCTCGGATATTAGTCACAACGTCGGTGCTTCTAATTCACTCAACCTCAAGCGCCTGGCGAAGGGTGCTAAACAGAACAAGTTTGTTTCCCTTCTGAGACTTCTTGCACAACTTCTAACAAGTATTGACAAGTTTGTACTTTTTGGAGTTTGAGTTTGTTTCCTTTAATGCATTAACTTGCTAATATTTATGACAAGATAACAGTTTTTAACATGATTGAGGTAGGCTATGAATGATAAGAAAGTACATTTATCAAACTTCCCACCGAATATGAAAAGAGACACAGGAATTGGAAAGCCCTCTAAACAACCACAAGCCTTTTCATGCTGACTTAATTGTAGAAATTGCATACCTCTTGAATATGAGAAGGTGGGATTTGATGGGCCTACAAACCTTGAATATGAGAGGGTGGAATTTGATGGGCCGTACCAACATTCCACACTAGAACGCACTCATAGTAGAGACATATAGGCAAAATTTGACATAAAAACATCCAGCACAATGGATAAGCAAGAAATGAGCTTCAGGCACATATTGCAAATAATAACTACCCAACCCCGCGGAGATTTTATACAAAAATCTCACTAAATTCATAGCAAACTGAGCGCTGTCAGTCAGAACGATAGAAAATGAAAAGCCGTTAGATTCGAAAGCTGTTTCCAGCGTGCCCTCATGATAAAATGCAGTTTTCAATAAGAGGCGAATAAAAAAATGCGTTGCCAACGTGGTATAGTTTTGTTTTCGCCTGCTTTTTTAACAGTAAATTTCAAGAATGATAGCCGCCTCCGGCGCCATCGTCCTGACCTATCTTGGTGATTGCACCTTTACCTGAATAATATGAGTAGAATTATCAAGTATTTGATTGCTTTAATTACCTTTATACTATGTTATACCGAGTATTTGATTGCATTGATATTACTCAGTCTGCTTGTTTGCAGTAAGTTTGGTAGTTTTAACTGTAAATCAGCCTAATCCCCACGAGTACACTGATGCCATAGAGATTAAGTTATTCAGTTACTCGTTCTATTTGCTGCTTGAGAGGAGCAATGTCTATGCAACACTCTAGTGAAGGATTCTCCATCACTTAAGCAGTCATGGCAAATTGTTACACCACTTAAGCTTTTATTTTTAATGTGTCCTTGTGTGTGTCGTGGTGGTGATAGTGTTTGAATATACATGTTTAATCACGTGTCGCAGCTGATTAAGGTGTGCTCAGATATTTCATTCATTTCACATTACACTTGTGTTGTAATTCTTGTTCAAATATTAGATTATGAATGATCAAGTGATTAGCATTGTTCCAGTTTAGAAAGGAGAGAGATCTTTTCACAGGGCTAAACTAAAATAGGATCTAGTATATTTTTTTACAAGAAACACACAGTACTGCTGAGATAGAAAAATATTGGTTTTAATCAGTAGTCTAATAATAGTGCTGGTGCTGCCATCCTTTTTAGAAATAATTTGAATTTGGCAATGATGGTGATGGTAGATTAATTAGATATATTAATTGATGGTAATAGAATAAAACTGATTAATGTATAAAAGACATAACAAGAAACATCTAGACTTCATTAAGAATCTAAGTCACGATATTGTTAGTTCAGATAATTCTTCTAAACTGTATTATCAGCTGTGGTGACTGGAATGTTGTTCAGCACATGGAACTTGATTCATGTAATATTATTCATGATAGCAATCCCATGGCCATAACAGCAGTCCATGATATCAAGAATGAACGAGATTACAAGATCCATGGAGAGTAGTCAATCCAGATGCAAAATTGTTTATTTAAAGACAACCCAATCCCATATAGCAAACTAGATTAAAATCATTTCCTTATCCCTGATCACATATTTTCATATTTCATAGATTAAGTTATCGTTCCAGGGTACCAAATTCTCCATTTTGCTTTACATTAACCTTATCATTATTTACACTACCTAGAGGTCATGGTTGTTGCAAATTCAGCGCAACGTTGTAAAGGGAACAGAAATACACAATTGAAATAAAAAAAAGTATCGTAAATATAGTTAAAGATATATTCTTTCTTTGAAAATTCTAAATTGAAAATGAGAACTGAAACAACTGAATTTTCACAGGCAAAGCAAAGCAAGTAATAAAATATGCTACAAATACATGAAGCTGAAATGTTAAGTCTAAGCAAATCACACAATCAAAAAATGATGTTGAGATCACAACACAAATCATTTATAATCAAACAGAACTATTAGAGGAAATATGGAGGAAAAAACCCCGAAATATATAAAAGCTGTATTAAGACCAATAGCAATATGGCATGACTTTGATAAAAAGATTTCAAATACTTTCTTTACCTGCAAAATAAGGATTAAAATTTGAATATGAAAACAAAATTATGTCTAAGTTTGAGTATCGACGATTTATTACATGTATTCCAAAAGAAGATAAAAATATAATATTTCTTTTTAAAAAACTAAAACATAGGAGACCAAAAATTTCGTTGCTAAAAATTGACTATGAAATAGCATGCGCTTTAATAGCAAATATGCGTATGAAGGCTCTTCGCTCTATTATAAGTGATTCTCAGAAAGGTTTTATGAAATGGAGATTAATTGGTGAAAACACTAGACTTTTATTTGATTTTATGAGCTACCTCTATGAAACAAACCAGTCTGCCCTTCTTTTATTGATTCTGAAACAGCATTTGACTTTGAAAATGCTGTGATAGCTTTCAGATGTGTTGATGTTATTTGTCACTATTACGCAACAAATCCAGAAGCAGCGTATTAAGCACTGGTTACCTCTCTCAGCTTTTAATTTAGAGAGAGGGTGTCGGCAAGGAGAGTCACTAACTCCAGACTTAAGTATTATATGAATAAAACTTCTTTCCATTGACCTCAAGAAGAATAGAAATATTTCTGGTAGTTGTTTTCATGACAGAATTTAAACTGGATTAATATGCTGATGGGGCGTTTTGCCATTGGATGGTTCTCCAGCCGTTCAGATCTAACATCGAAACTCTTAAGGATTTTGCATTTGTATCTGATTTATATTTGGATAGGAAGAAGCAAATTTTCAGAAGAAAATAACATGTCCATGCATTAAAATAATTTGATCTATTCTTCCGTTTAGTAATAGAGTTTTGTGTGAACCCACATGATATGTTAAATTTAATTTATGCAAAGAAGGTAAAGAAGCCCCAAAATAAACCTCTGGGTCGAAGGATGAAGAGAAATGTGTCCCTTATTGGAAAAATAACTTTATCAAATCATTAATTTTGGAAAACTGTATTCATTTAGTCTCAGCACTGCCTAATCCTTAATTAGACAATGAATAAAATAAAAGAAATGATTTATTTAAGTGGCAATATCGAAAATATAAAAAGAGATATAGTTGTGTCTAGACGTGGTTCATGTTCATTCACGTACTTAACATGATGGTCACTTTGATTAAACGCTTTGTTGCAAATGAAGAAAGACTTTGGCAGAACAGGCATCCAAATATTAAAATTAGGAGAGACAACATTAATAGATATTGACAAATGTATTAATAATAAATTTTGGTATGATGTTATCCACACCTTAGCCACGCAGTAAAGGGATCCATTGTGAGTGGAAAAATACTTTTTCACAGGATATTCTAACTTTGTTGATATTAATAACTTCCATTCCTATACAAAATGGCGGTAAAATGGATAACATGCGTAAAACATCTATCTCTTTGAGAGACAATGATCATTATTTTAAGAACACTGGAACACTACGTCGAAAGGCTGAAAAAATAATAGTTTTATTTAATATTTGTCAATTATTTTAACGTATATAGTCACTGAACAAGAAAGATTAAAAATTATATTGATAAAGAGAACACACTTATGAAGCAAATTGATTTTTTAAACATTGATATTAGCAGAAAGAATTTAAAATATGTACATAAAGATTTTGAAAAGAATAAAATAAATATTATGGAAAACACGAGGCTTGGTTGAGGCAATTAAGGTAGATAAGCGGTCAGAGCTAGAAACAAGTTCTATTTTTAGCTACGAAATGCATCAAAGATACCAATTTAATTGCCTTTTAGTTTGATTTCATAAAACGAATTTAAGTTACAGATCAATTTTTGAAAAGGACAGTATTTATTGACGATCATGCGCGTACAAGTATGAACGGGAAGTTGAAATATTTGAACATTATTTTTGTTAAAATTCTCCAGTTATTTAAGGCTTTTGGAAATCCTTTCTTGCATGGATTTGGGATTTTATACCAAGAGTAATATTTCCATAGATTTGGAATTAAATACTAATAATAATATTTCAGTGGATTAGAATGCATGCGAATAATACTTCCATAACTGGTGTCTTTCTTGAAAATTTAATTGCCCTAACTATTTGCATTCTGATTGCAAATTATACAAAATTTATGGATCAAAATGACACAAAATTGCAAGTTATTAAAGTAATGTTTTGTACTACACAATTAGCAAAACGGTGTAGTAGCATGTGGACGTTTTTAAACCTTTGAGCAAAACTATGGATAAGAATGTATCTACTACTGAGTGTATAATTTTATGTATTATTTTCCAATAACACTCTATTTTATGCGTTTTAAAACTCGGGTATAGTCTAATTTGTGTCTGACAGTGTGTGTGTGTGTGTGTGTGTGTGTGTGTGTGTGTGTGTGTGGAGAGAGATAGAATTCGTTCCTATAATACTTTTGTTTGTATATATATTTAATAATATAGACTGTGTACACGAACAGCCAGGATTCCTCAATAATTATTCAGTTATGCATAGCTCCCAACATTTTGCTAGGTGGTAATAAAGGGAATTTGTAAAATCCTTACAGTAAAGATTCAATACAAAAAATATTTGGGCATGTACCAATGCAAGTATGCGTACACTGTCACACTGCGCCACTAGACCGCAAACCCACCCATTTCCCAAAAAGCAAGCAAACTTTTTAACGTCTTTGTGGCAGACATTGACGTGATCATTGAAACAAATAAGCATAAACTTTTCAACATATTTTTGGCATACATTAACGCAATTATTAAAATGAATTGTATTGAGAAGATGAGTCATGTATAGTGTAGTACGATTTCATTCATAAAACTCCAAGGTCTATGCACTGTAACAATTCAGGCAAACATAATGTGATCCAACAAGGACATTAGTACTGGTAGAAAGGTCAGACTGGCCAAGTTCCTGATTAACTTGAAAACAACAACGTGACTCTTGTTAACTTCATTGAGTATTTCGAAACACCATTTCAAAAGCTTTGTATTCCATTGTAGATATTGAGCGTTAGTTTACTATACATGTGAATTATTATGCGCAATAATGTATTCTTCATATTACTACTGGTCTTGGAAGGTGTAAGTAGTGAATGGGGGCACCCTAGGGACAATGGGGGGGGGACTTAGTGTTAAATTTGATCTTTTGCACTCTGGGGACAATGGTAATTTAACATAGGGAATGTATAGCGACAATGTATTGGGTCTGTCTAGGGACAATAGGAATTCAACAGGGTGAGGTCACGGTACTGGACACTGGCAACACTGTTGCATTTGGCTGACCTCAATCGGGCGGAACAGTGTGGTAAGGGGCTGACCTGAATACGCGCTACTCTAGGGAAAAATAGAGATATAGACATAGAGACGTGGTTAGAGACAGGGACTGGGACATAGACAGAGACATAGACATATCACACAGATTTATGAACATAAATCTATCACACAAAAAATCGACTAAAAAATTTTGGCAAGAAAGAATAGATATCTTTTCCAGGCAATGGAGCGGCCCTGAAAAGGGCCGTTTAACTTTTCTAATTTCTCTCCTCCATTCTTCTCCACCATCTTCTCATCTTATCCATTACATTTGTCTTCTTTTCCTTCCCATTCTATTTCTCCTCCTTCTCCTCTTGTTTCCTTTTCTCATTCTCCTCTTCTTTTTCAAGCTTAGCATTGTAGGCTCTCATTTGTTCCTTTTCCTCTTTGTTCTCCTTCTCCTCCTTTTCCTCTTTTATAAGCTCTCTAAGTCTTTCCTTGGTCTGTCTTAAATTATTGATCTCCATTTTTACTCGGTGATGACTATAACATCCATCTTCTAACCTAACCAACATTTCCTCCGCCATCCCTATATCGTCCACCACTTCTTGCAACTTCTTCATTTTGTTGATGTGATTGCTTGCCATTTATTTTTGTTATTCAGTGTTGAATGGCGCGATTGACGAACGCTCCAATTTATGTCTCAAGCACGGATATGAAGGAAAACATCCCCTTTCACCAACTACCCATATCACCAACCAAAATATTCACAGTGATATGAGTGCTCAGATAAAATAAATTTTCATACAAAACAACACACTAATACCAAATGTTTTGCGTTTAGTGCTTTCTGTTAAGGAAAAAAACAAACACACACACGCACACACACACAGACGGACGCGTGCACACATACAAACATACATACAAATACTACTTTGTGTGTTTAGGGATAAGCGTTTTTTTGTTAAGGAAAAAAACAAACACATACACACACGTACGCGTACTCACACAAACACAAACAAAAAACCATACACGCACACACATACACACACAAACACACATAATTATATGATTGGCAACTTGATCAGTCTAACTTTCTAGAGAAGGAATGTTTTTCCTAACTTCAGATGCACCTGGTTAATGCTAGCACCTCCCAGGTCGGGCACCACACACACATCGCCGACTCCAATCTTACCCCCAATTAACTGTTGTTCTTGGGAGTGCAGAGGGGGCTTGAGTTGCTTCACTATCCCATTCCTCAGTTTGAGGGATAGTAAAGACTTGTTCCCTCTGTCTTCTACGACAGACTCGTGGATGCTGTGGTTGTCGTGGTTGCTCTAACTGAGGCTCCCACTCTTGCTGCGGTCTTTCCAACTCCCAGTTTTCTATCTGGGGACAGCGGCTCTTGGTACTGGTGGCAGTTGTTGTGGCTGTGGCTGACGTAATGATGGAGGTGATCCTCGCCTCAGGCTTGACCTCACACTGAGGTCTAATCATGAGGTGAGGCAAGCCTGTCTCTTCCATCTCGTCTTCTTTCTTCTTTTTTCCTCCTCCTCTTTTATCCTGGCACTTTCCTGGATCGCCTCAATGGCCAGCTCGTCCAGTAGGCGCCTGGCATACTCCAGGCGCATCTGAAGCTCCAACAGTTTGCTGATTCTGCTCAGTTTTGAATGCTGACTAGTCAACGATTGGTAGCCAGACTGACGAATGCTAAGATTCATAAGCCGATACCACGGACGTGAAGGAAAACACCCCCTTACACAAACTAACAATACCCACTCCACCATCAATAACATGGAACGCGCCGACCTAAAAAAAAAAAAAACACTCACGTTCGCTATTTTCTTACACACTTAATTATCACTCATTCGTATTAAAAAAAAAACACACACTATCTTATAAGTCAGGGAAACGAAGTGTTTATAGGCACTCTTTCGTGTCCACACGGCAGTCCACAAAACCTCTGTCTGGTTCCTATTGCTGTTGTTGCTGTTGCTGTTCTCTCTGCCGTTTCTGAAGCCTGTACTTCTCGGTCCATTCTTCTTGCTCCTTCTTTATTTCGTCTTTAAACACCCTTTCTATCAGGTCTTGGGCCACTTTTAACATCCTGACATTTTCAAGTCAACAATGGATGGTCAGACTGGAGACTGTTCCCGCTATATATGGCTCAGGCGCGGACGCACTAGAAAACATCCCTACGATTTATATTGGGGTAGAATGCTATAGCTCATCTCATGGTGAGGGATAGAGAGAAGTCAAAGAGCATATATTCACAGTGTTCATTTATTAAAACAATCCACCAACACTTTTTTCAAAGGATAACATTTTTATTCAACAACATTTAACCAATACATAAAATATAACATCAACACATTTTTTTTCTTCAAATAACACATTTTTGACAAGGTCGACAACGTTGTGAAGTCAAGTTAGACTTCCACTGATGGAGGTCATTTGGCCATTTATGTACACTACGTTTCCTAGCTAAAGATAACATATATACACAATGGTCACAAAACAATCGATCTACTTTTTCATCGTTTTTAGAAGAGTCACGATCAAAACAAGTCACTAAATGTTCTAAGGGATATCCAAGACTACGTTGATGAAGAAAATACACACAATATTGTTCACATACCATGGAATCTGTGCCTTGTAATTTCACATTATTGAAGCGAGTCGTCTGGGCATTTCTTTTCATAAAGTCGATGATGTCATTTTCTAAAGGAGGTAATCCATACGAATCAAAATGCTCCACAGAGGCATCGTGGGGAAAGTAGACGGCTACCCAGTGGGATCCTGGGAGATGACTGTCGTTCGTGTTGATGACATAAGCTTGATGGTCTTTAGGTTTGCGATGAGGAAGTTCATCCTTAGCACACACGACAGGATTCCAAGAAGCGATGTATGAACTGTTTTTCAAAAGGCAATAAAGTTCCCAGGCATCCATTTTTTTCTCTTGTTTCACAGGCAACGATACGTCATCAATTCAATCCTGACTTTCTGCTTGAAATTCTCTGTCAAGTAATCATCTCTTTGCTTCGTCTCCGTCCTCTGGGCCAAAAGAGATTCAATGCGATGGATCTCTAGGGCAGTCAGTGGAGGGGAGGAATGAGAACGCAAGCCTTTATACCACTGATGCAACACTGTTTCTTCTGAGATGAGACCTCAAGCATCATCCAGATACTCGTCCAATTTTTCTTCTTGACTCATCATCAGACATTTGTTGTGTTGAATTTGACTAGGATGATCGTTTTGACATCCATAGTAATCTTTCTTGGTCAAACCTGTAATGGTTTCTTGTTCTGGCCATCTAGACATGACCATCACCTCTTCATCTTCGTTTTGGGGTTCTGCTTCCACGATATCATCCTATTCCATTTCCAAAGATTCTCTACCATTCAGAGAGGGATAAAGTCGTTCATGGCTTCTAATAGTCAAGAATGACTTCTCTCAAACTGTTGATTTCTAGAGTTTTATCGAATTCGGGATACAAGATGACGTTCACCGTCTCGGTTAGAGCTTCTGAAAACTAAAGTTCCACACGCAGTTCACTTGATTATATAGGGTGTAAATGTCCCTAGTCGCTGCCTTGATCTGGAGCGAAATCAATGGCCCACAGCGTAGCCTCCTGCATAATCGTCGTACGAAATGCCGTGGCTGCTGTTGGTTCCTAACTATCCGGTGGCTTCGTACAGTGACAAGTACGATCTCAATTAATTCTTCTGGGTAAAGTTAGGTTCGAAGGGTCTGGTACACAAGGTCTTGCCATCGTGACTGACTTCGATCTTAGACACTCTGTAGCGCTTAAACCCGAAAGGATTGGCAGTGACGGCTCCGTTGAGAGCTTCGTTGCTGACGATACCAACGATTCAACATTTGGGTAACTGTCCTTGGAACACATGATCTTCGATTTTGAATCGGATTCCAGCGGCAATGGTGAAATTTTCACTTCCACTCGTCGTATCGGATACTTGGTGGTCGTTATGCTCAAAGTGTGGCTGATGTCGTTTCCCACATTAGATAACACTTCCACGCGTCGCACGTTGAGTCTGACTTCTTGAATGATGGTTTTGTACTCGTTGGCATTAGCCATCAAATGGAAAACGGTACTACTACAATTCATTCTCAAGCGGATATCCACTCCGTTCAGCAAACACTTTTCTTGCAACCACATGTCCGAATGTAAACGATCCATCAGTTCTAAACTACGTTCTTACAGGATTTTCTTTCGACGGTCGTTAAAACCCATATTGTGAGGATCGTCAGCTGCTGTTAGAACTGTATCGTTAAACTTGTCCTCGCCTGCTGTGTCAGGTTTCCATATGGCGCAAGCATCCAGATGAGTGTTCTTGGCTTCTTTTCCGTACGTCAAGAGATTTTCCAGGTACGCTTGGCAAGGGTAAGTATCGTATCCATGCTACTTGAAACCAATTTGTGATTCAAATAAAAATCCACTCAGCTGAACAAGAAATGCATGAAATTGTTGACGGGAGCTACTCTAGAATCGGCTCACGGAGCGGTGTCGTCCGTTTTGATGACTTTGACTTTCAGGTACAAGTAACTGCTATCCAGATCGATGTAATCTACGGCATGTTCTTTGATTTCAATTTGATTTGGGCTGAGGTTGTCAAAGAGGAGATAGGATGAAATTCTACCCATTGAGATTCTTGCATCGTCATCATAGTGGGTGGCATGGCAAACAGATCCAGTTCCGACTTGGAACATGAACAAGACTCTCGGTGCATCATTTTTCTCTCTGTTATTTAATAATCAAAACCGTCTAATGTTCGGACGGTTCTTCTTTTCTAGGTCTTTCTAGCTCTGGATGTGTGAAAATTCTAGAAGGGTCTCCTCGTCGTCTCTTTCTACCTTGTCTTTGCTGTGGCGTCAGGGAAGCAGGAATGCCTGCCTCGGCAGCGTCCAGGGCATTTATAGGAGTTTCTCGTCGGCCCAAAATGTCTTTGCTAGTTTGAGGCAAGACATTTTTCCTTGTTCTCAAGAAGGCGTCTTTGGGATTTTGTTTGTCGATGATGACATTTTTGAGAAATTCTTTTCCGCGCGTCAAAGCGGCATCTTTCAAGGTGTGCAATCCTCGTGTCTCCATTGGTTTGAAAACGGGGGCCACCGAACGAAACGCCGATTTCAGCATATCTCCTAAACCATGTCCTCTGTCGAGCGACTCCTCGGTACACTGGATACATGACCTGCAAGTCGTTAGAAAATCGATTTCGAATATGGAGTTTCATTGTGACTTTCCCTTTGGAGAATGGAATATTTTGTCCCAGATCTCCTTTTATAGCAATGTTGACAGTGTCCAATACGGATACATAGTGAGGATGTACAAACTCGCTGTGAACGTGATAGGTGTTTCCGCCTGTTACGTATATGTAATTTAATTGCTTGTGTGTTAGTTTTAAATTCTCTTTTATTTTTATTTCATTACGTTATTGTAATGATAAGTTTATTCACTGGATTTGACTTTTTCTCGGGAAATTTAGTTTTCTGTTTTGACCTGATAAACACGCAGTCGATTGCCCAATTATATTTTTAGCTAATCTAGTTCCTGACCTTGGTTCCGATTTTGCAAACATTGAGTGAAAATGATTGGTCGTTACCAAGGTCATGCTTAGCCCACGTGTTAGTCTGTTGTAAACAGTTTTATTTTTAAATTTATTTCCAGTGTGAGAATCTGATTCTTAGATAGGGCTGTTCTAACCTACGTGCAAATTGACATTTCTTTCAGTGCGCTGTTCAAGTTAAGTGACCACGTGAGCCATCATGTGATCTAAAATAGCTGGTTAAAACAGACATTTTCTAGTGGATTTGATCAGTCGTAAAAAGTATATCTTCGGGCTCAAGGTATTTGTCTTGTTGTTGCCATTTGAGTTGATTTTTTTATTTAAAATAATTTATTTACTCTGGAAAATACTCTTCTTCAACGAAATTCTTGGACAAAGACATGCACTAAATTATTCGGAATTCAAAAGCCGGAATTATATTCTTGGTGACTCAACAAGGAACTGTTGACATATCAACACAAACTGGTTATAGAGGACGTCATCGCCTTCCATAGTGGAACTTCATCGAGATTCGAACCTGGATTCCATTACAACTGTTTAGTGATAGGACTTATATTTTTCAATTTTAGGATTAATTTTTGGATTATATTCACAAACCGTAAGTCCTATTTCATATTTTTACCTTGTTTTCTAGGGAAATAAATTACTTTGTTAAATTTACAAAGCTTGTTGACTTCACTCTTTTCTTTTGTTACTTTTGTACGAGCCTACACGTAACACCACCTTCCTCGGCATTGGTCGTTGCAGAATCCACTTTGAAAGGAATGACTCACAGTAACGCTGCGGATGTGTTTCCCACCACGTTGTACTCCACCACATCAGAGTACACATAGATCAAATTTAGTCCTTGGTTTAGTTCTACCGGGGATCGAAAACATTTCGTAAAGTCAAGTTGTTGGCAATGGGCGGCATGTTATTACCCTTGACCATCTTGAGGTTTGCACCCAAAATGTCAAACAATTCAGGACCAGATGTAATGGCCAACGTTTTGGAATTCACAAATTTCATCAGTAGGCGACGAGCCACTTTATGGTACTCGAGTGTGACACTTCGTTTGGATTTACCCAAGGCTTTGCCAGACAGAGCAATGAATTTGTAAGCAATCGTGTCCATCATATTTTGACCACTAAAATAGTAGCCTGCAGGAATTTTCGACATGTAAAAGTTCCGTGGAGTATCGGGGGGACACTTGTCCATTCATAGGGGCATCTACAGTTTCGTTTTCATTCAAGTTTTGTTGCACTTGGTCGTTCAGAACTTCGACCTCAAAAGTGTTTTGATTTTCAGTGATGTTTTTGATTTGTGTAGGGTGAATCATTTCGACCAAAGCCACTTCCTAATGGGCTTCCTGATCCATTTGTATGGCCTGAGGTAATTTGGCCGTGAAACAGCACAACGTATGGTGGGAAAACACATTCATGGAACTGTCACTGGGTAAAGTTAAGTAATATTGGGCATTCATAATTCCAGAGTTCTGCTGTCTGAGGGGTCACTGAAGGTCAGAGGAGTGTCTAAAAGAGGATTGTTGTTTTTGTTACTATGACTGTTGGGAGGGTGACTGACTTTGGGCGCTGGACTCACGTTGTTACCGTTAGAGTATTTCAGGGAAGGATTGGGAAGAAGGTAACCGATGCAACTGCTCAGTAAATTGGTCCACAAATGTTTATCTCCTTGTTGCAAAATCAAATTGGCAATGGCAGCACCGATGACACAATACACCACAAAGATTTGGCAGAAAAGATCATCGGCGTTTTAGGCACAGGCTCTCCAAACCACACCAACAAGGGTTGTGTTTGTAGATCTTGCAGAGAAGAACTCGCTGAAGGAGTTGTCATTGCTGTGGTGGTTGAGGCTGTGTTGAAGGAGATGATGGTAATTTCTTTATATAGTCGATGACTTGCAAAGCATCGATCCAAGGGTCAAAACTCCTCGGATATCCTTTCCAATGTACTTTGACTTCTTTGACACGACGTTTTCCCACTTTACGGGTTCGTCGATCGAGAATGTTTTCGATGTCGTACACTTCGTCTTCATTTTTGGTCACGCTCCTTTTAACACTTCCCGGTTCATATCTTCCAATTTATAGACGGTAGGATGACGACCACGCACTCGTCCAGTGACACGAAACAATTCGGTGGTCTAGGTGGGTAAGTAACTTTTGTGAAAAGTACGTTTGATTTTGCCAATGCGCACCAAATCTCCCGTCGTCAACACTCTACCTTTCCTGGGGACAGTCACAGTCTTTATCGGGTGTCACTTCTTGGGTGGCACATCCGATGCTCTGATGGTAAGATTGGTTGTACGCTTTGACCAGATGCGGTAAGACGTCGATGTACTTGAGAGTGTGTTGATGCGTAAAATATTTCCACATGCGTTCTTTCAAGATGCGTTGAAAACGTTCCACGATGCTGGCTTTGGTTTCTGGAATCTCGGTGGTGGAAAAATGAATGTCTCGTTTCTTTAATTCTTTTTGGAAAGCTTGGTTCAGAAATTCGGTGTCTTTGTCGGTTTGCCATCAAAGAGGGTGACGACCACTTTGTTTCAATACCAGTTTGAGGGTTCTCAGTAACTCAGTGCTTGATTTGGACGTTAATTGCACGACCCAGGCAAATTTGGAAAAGGCTTCGATGACACAAAACAAATATTTGTAGCAACGATTGCAGTTGGCCAAATGAAAGACATCGGCTAAATCGGCTTGCCATTGATGATCGATGCCCTCCAGTCGGGTGCAATTTCTGGAAAATTTTCGTCGAATGGGTTTGTGTAAGGTGTACGTGGCTTGTTTTTGTAACCATCGTTGCACTTGCGTTAAACGGACACTTTTAATAGGTTTCGTCAGCACGATACAATTTCTGAACTCCTCCGTATCCCGTGGGATGGGATGGATCGTAATAAATGCTGGCTAACAAATTCTTCATTAGGACTTGTTTTTAATATGTCACCCACTCTTCACGGATGCTACTCTTTTTCGTGTGGTATTTTCTTGGATTGTAATGCTTTGCGTGTCCGACGACCAGTACGTGTCGAGCAGGATGTCTGAACAGGGGTAATCGGTTCCTGTTTAACTTCTGTTTTCACCTTTCTTTTCTCTTCTGAGGAAGAAGGGGTTGCTATCGTCTTTTTAATCCAACCAATTCTGGATGTTGGTGGTGTTAACTTAAGTACTTTTTCTGGTGTAGTTTGAAACTCATCGACTTTTTCTGTCTTGGTCACTGGGGTGGTGGTGGTGGTGGTGATGATGGGCTCTTAAAATCTTTCAGAGTCGGTTGAGCTGTTTCGTCTAAAGCTTTCTGGTGAAAGAGTTGAGGTCGATGCAACACTTGACCGTTCCGTTGCGATTTTTCCGTTTCTGACAAATCGCTGAGATCCATCGACGACTGCATTTCGTGTTATAACTAGGACATCTCGGTCAAATGAGGATTTGGAGGTAAATGCAGGGTACGTTGTTCTTGCCAACAATAGAATTCCATCCATCGTTTGTAAGGCACTGAAATCAGTTTTCGTCCTTCTATCAAATTCCAAATCTGAGATCTTTTGACCCCAGGGACCCCTTTTATCTTCTTGATCCTTTTTATCTTTGAGCCATTTGTGAAGCAGGAGCTCCCACAAGTCATGTAATCAATGGTGCCAATGTGGCTTTTAGTATGGGTGCTAACAACAGTTGCACAAATCCTGCGCGTTGTACCAATATCTTTTTCTTTTGACGGATGGGTATTTTCTTTCGGACCATTTCGCGAAGAACGTGTCGATACATGGCTAAGCATTCTTTCTGATGTTCAGACAAAGGTATTGTTCCTTTCAAAACATTCAGACAACATTCACATACGGTATGGATGATGTTTTTTGGAGGCGGTTTGAATGATTTGTTTTCGCATGGGTGGTGGGGCTTTGGACAGGAAGGACAACACGTCACAATGATTGGCTAAACGTGGTGTCAGTCCTTTCCTTTTCTTTCCTTTTGGGGTAGAAGAGGGATGGCTTCTGGGGGTTGACATCTTTGTTTGTTCCGGGGCACACATAAAAAATACACTGACGTCGATGACTTGGCACACACCCTTTTATCTTATTTTGTGGTGGAGGTCGAAGAGTTTTTAACCAGTCTTTTTGACGAACTCTTCACTATCACTTCGTCAAAAATGTGACGACTTTTTGTCTATATCGCCAAACAATCATTCCCTTTGGTTGCTCCTCTTTTTCTGTGGACGATGCGGTCTTTTTGTTTTGGTTGACGTCTATGCTTGGGTAAGAGCATTTTTCGGATGCGGGGTCAAACGAGTTGTGACTTTCGTTATCTTTATCCTTTTCATTTTTGGACAGGAGAATGACGATCGTTGTGATGTGCACTTTTTTTAAGGGACATCTTTTTGGTTCAGAAGCAAAATTTACACTATAGCCCATTGCTTGACATGCGTCCTTTTATCTTATTTTTTGGGGATGCAGTTTTGGATAACGTTTGATAGACCAGACTGTTTGAGCATATGTTCTACCATTCCAGGGCCAAAAATCCTCCCCTTTGATTGATCCTCTTTTTCTTTGGCCGATGGGGTCTTTTCAAGGGTAGACGTCGATGCTTGGCGAAGCGTTTTTTCCGGATCCGGGGTCAATCAACGTGGATGTCCTTTTCTTTTCCCTTTTCCTTTTTGGACAGGAGAACGACAATGGTGGTGCTGTGCACCTCTTTTAGGTAACATCTTTTGGCGTTCAGGAGCAAGAAAACACTGATACCCATCGTTTTGTCCCAGGTCCTTTTTATAGTGGAATGCGTCGACACTGATTGTCGGTTCGTCGTATTATTTTCATGGCAGGCATCACTCGACGTTCATGGGTTCGCGACAGACTAAATCGGGACAGTTCTTGCTTGGATAAAGCCGGTAAACTCTGTCACATGCCCGATCTCCCTTGGATTTTGGTTTTGGAGAAGGGTACTTTGTTATCAGCAGCTAAAGAGGTAGAGGGTGTCACCGCCGGAGTAGAATTTCCAGGAGACACGGGTTTCCATGTTTTCATCAAATTAGGAAAGACGCGTGTCAAATTGGGTTTGGCTGGCATCACCAGCAATGAAGTCGAAGAACCCGAGGCTACTGGAGACGCGGTCACCGTCTCTGCAGGTCGTGGTTTGGGGATATAAGGTTGCTCACTGACAGAAGTGCCTCTCTTGGGGTCTTTTCTGGGTGCTTTTCTTTTTCTGGGGACCTTTCTTTTCCTGGGGTATGACCTAGTCTTGACACCACTGCTCTTTTTCTTCTGGGTACATTTGGGTCGGGGGTGGCTTTTTTTCTTGGGGAGGACTTTTGGGGCATTGGGATCACATTTTGAAGTGGAGCGAATGATGGCACATCTTAGAGAACCGCTACCTCCAAGTTTCAAAATGATTTGCTTTTAAGTTTTAGTCTGGATGCGAGAATCTGCCAGTTGCGTCATGGTTACTTTGTTTCTCTTAAAAAAGCGTTTGGTTTGATGTGGAATATGAATGATGCTTTTCAGTAATTGACGTGCTGTCACCGTAAACCAGCGTATGACTTCTCTGAGACTTGCTTCTAAGATACGAGCACGTAATTTTGGATTTTTTCGCGACTGATGCCGTACAAGGCACGAATCAATTAAACGGGAAGATGAGACTGAAGGGACGTCATGTTGACGATGTGTGAGACAGACCAAAAGTGTCCGAAGTTTTCATAGATTTTTTTATGTCGACGTGGACGTGAATACGACAGGCCCTCCGTTTTGGCACCAGTGGTGAAATAGATGGGTACGAAATTGCAAATAATGGGGGGGGGGGGTAAATCCACGAGTAAATAGGCGTGAGGGGTTTGAGTTGCATCGTCGTACAGATGCGTCAGCCAAGGAGTTCCTAACTGTATGGCTAATACTTGCACTTGCGATTTATCTCTAGGGCTTTTAAACAATACCACGTATTGAGCATTGAGACTGATGGTGCGATGGGCTTTACTTTATTGAAACAAATTTTGGGTGATGTAAATGATACTGGCATTACGATGATGCCCTTTGCGTGTAAACTACAGTTTAATTTCTTCTTCGTCTTCTCCTAACAAGTCGTTGAAGATGACCAGATGAGTTTGACTGTGGTCAGACGCGATCCTGTCGTCCTCGTCAGGAATGCCTTCCACAAACACGATGGAATCGCCTTGACTTTCTCGCAGGAGGCTTACGCAGATTGCCACTCTTTTCAACATCACACGATACGCTGAGGTGGACGATCGATCAAATGATGTTTATGATCAAACGTTTGACAAATTCGGTTTTGCCTGAATCGCTCGGTCCAGCAATTAACATGTTAAAGGGATGTCGAAGATACAAGGTCTCCCAACTGGCACGATCTAAGTTTTCGTCGATGACTTTGAAAGTGGTGGAAGTGGGAGCAGAGACAGCAGAGGTAGCCATAGTGAAGGGAATGTCACTTTTGAAACGATGACAGAGAAGACATGAGTTTTTGTACTTATTTAAGAGAACGTTTATTTCAAAACATTTTTAAAATTGAACACGAAAGACAAAATTAAATAAAAGCCAAATGGTTAAGTACATCGATAAAATACTCATCAAAACGATCAAAGTGGAATATGAACAAGTCACTGTAAAAAAATATTTGGTGACGAAGGTGTGGTGTCCTAGGGACAGCTTGTAATGTTCTTAGAGGCTCTACACTTGGAAAAGGCACACAGGGGTCCTGCCGGAATGGCATTTTGGGGATGTCCATATCAATGATGGCTCTGGCCTGAATGGAGTGGTTTTCCTCGGTATCGGGTTCTTCTTCTGACATTGTGGCTTACACAGGTTTAAACGTTACTTTTTTCCACTGAACGTTTGAATTTATGATCACAAATCTTGGGCACAGTTTTCCGCTTGTTTTGTCCAAGCCTCGAAACCCAAACTTTCCCAGTCACGTACATCTAGCTAGTGAGGGTGTAAGTCACAAGCTACACGCACATCTTCGTAAACATCTTCAGTGACTAAAAGTTGACGATTTTTTTTCCGGCAGAGGTCAAGAAGTATCAAGATGAAAGCGCAAGACTTTTAACAGAATGAGTCACTTGTGTACATTTAAAGGTTCTAACCTCATGTTTTTGTGGTACCACACAGTACAGATCGTAAAGAGCCCACAAGGAATCGGCAGGTAAACGAAATCCCAGAAAGGAAGCCACTAAGACGCACACCACACGACCACCCAAATTCATTGGATACAGTTCTCGTAAAAAGTGTTGGTAATTCGCCACAGTCTGAATTCTGTCATTAATTTCTTTCCACGGAAATTGTTTTATCACTAATGAAAAAGGTCGTGGCATGGTAGCAAGTTTTTATATCTCTTTTTGTTGTAGGTAATAAATGTACTTTTTGCACAGAACTGATCGTACTCCGTCGACGTATCCAAATAGTTTAGTCACTAGTTCACACACCACACACCGCAAATAATTTTCCTCTGCAGACAAGATTTGATCGCGTAAACGATTTTGGTAATCCTGGAAGTCTACCTCTGGAATTCGTTGTAGTATGGATTCTATGTAAGTAGAATCAGTAGCAACCAAAGTCTTCTGACCCTTAAGTAGTTGATCAATGTCTGTCCATTGGAACGTTTTCAAATGAATCAGTCCTCTTATTGCATTCAGGTACTAGTGATTTCAACACTGGAGACGAAACGGATGCAATTGTTCTTTGCCTTTGACTTGCATTTTGACAATCTCTCGGTAAATGCGTTCTCTCAACTCCACAGGCAAACAATAAATGTTCTCTTGTAAAGTATCCATGAATACATTACTGAGGTCGTCCCACTAAAGGTATGTAGTCACAGTGCGGAGACTTTCGAGCATGTTCCAGGTAAGCTGAATCTTTCTGCTCCCACTCGTGAAGTGACACACCGCAACTGAAGCACTTGACTTTATCTCATTCTCCCAAGTAGATAAATGCAGCTCTGGCTAAGTCTTCGTGGGTAGGTCCTCCCAGATATTTAGGCAAAGTAGGTAGTGACTGTGCGGAGACCATCGAGTATGTTCCATGTAAGCTGAATCTTTCTGCTCCCACTCGTAAAATGACACATCGCAACTGAAGCAATTGACCTTATCGCCTTCTCCCAAGTAGATAATTCCAGAACTTGGTTAAGCCTTCGGGGGTAGGTCCTCCCAGATATTTAGGCCACTTTCCTTAGAAAGTTTGGAAACGACTTTCAAAGTGGCAGTATTCAGACAAACGCATAGAGAACGAATATTCTTCTTTCACAGGCTCATTTAGATGAGGGAACGTTGAAACCCGCAGTACTTTGCTTACGCACGTATGACAACCGTAGGGTGGTTGCCGAATGGTTTGACGTGTAGGATGACATTACCTATCAAAACCTGTAAAGACTTCACGATAACGAGTGTCATCGCTTTCGCATCCGTCAGGTTTGACGCGCACAGCATCACTTTCCATGGTAGGTATTGCAGTGGTAGCAGTAGTAGTCATACCAAAGTTCACATGATGTGGTACTGAATCGCTGAGGTCATAGAGTACGGCATCCCTTCATCACAATGTACAGCATCGCACTCCACTTGAGAATCACCGAACTTGAATGATGACTGTCTGTTAGGAGGATTCATCTTTCTCGCTTGGTGTTTGTAGTCACAATGAACCATCGGTCTTGAACGTTTTCCATTTTTATATGCTAACCAATATCGACGTGTCCGTACGGTAAAGTGAAGTGGTTGAGAGCCGAACTCGCCTCTGGTACACGATTTGATACACTTTTTCTAAAGGCCGACTGACGATTTGGTGTGTGGCTAAACGTATAATCTTGTGAGGCTCGTATGTGGTCACTTTAAAATCTTGATCCTCTCCAGACTGCAAGGCTTCTTTCAATATCCCAAAACACACCACTTCACTGGTGCGATAACTGACAGTCAATCCTTTCACTTTACACTCTGAAAGTAGAAGGGGTCCGAGACGTGAGTTTTGCACCAAACGTAGAAAGATTATCTTTGTTGGGTGCGCATGTTGTCGGAGTCGTAGTAGTGAGCATCAAGCAAATGGGGCAGAACGGCGTGTTGATTGGCTTCGGTATTGAAAAAGTGCGGAAAATAGCCTTTGACTATTTCTGTCATTCCAAATGTTTTAGGCATTCTACTCAATGGCATGACCAAGTAACTCATCGAATCTTTAAACTGCACTTGTCCCACTTGCATGGAGATGATTTTGGCAATGAATTCGTTTTTGTCCTTCGTCAAGACAGGGTTTAGAGGCCAAACATCCTGGACATTTCGATCTACAATGCTTGTGTTGCTCTCGATTGTTATACCCATAGTCACATTTCTCACAATAATAACTGTATCCCAGGAATGCGGTGATACTGATACATCTTGATAATAGACGTGAATGTATTTTCCGTCTTTGAAATCTTTGCCTCGAAACAACAGACGGTCGCGCACTTCTTGAGGCTGTATTTTTCAAGGTGTAGCGTGGAGCCAAGACGTCTTGCAGTTTTTGCATTTCAGGAATGCCACAGTGTATGTTTTTGCATAGCCCCGCTTGCTGAAACAGGAGTTCTGCACCTCTTTGGGTTTTTTTTGGCTCGGTTCGATTTTCGAATAGTTGTCAGGCTCTTTTCCATATCTGTCGTGTCGTTATTGTCAGCATACGTTCGCCCCACCACGATGGCACGGGCTAAACATATCTGGTCTTGGGGGTTATTAATTCGGACGAGACTCGTTTTGGTGCTACGATGGTCGTCCACAAATAACACCTTTTTGCGTTGTCCGGTCCTTTTGGAAAGAGAAACGTGGGCCATGCACAGTGTCGCTTTTCCATCGGTGATGTGAAAATTGTCGTTGGATTGCTGCACGTGTTGAATCTTGTCGATGACTTTGGAAGGTGTCAATTCTGCTGGCCTGCTAAACTCGATCCAAACAGAAGACTTCGGACTTTCGTGATAAATGGAAAGTGTAAAGCGATCGTCTTCTTTGGCTCGATATTGCCGTTTCACTGTGGTTATCAAGGAATCCCACAAATCTGTGATGAAGTCTTCTGCTTTCTAAAGCTGTACGTCGGACTTGAAATCTTTAAACTTCACCGTGTACGTGTAGGCCGTGGTTCTAAATTTTCTGGGGGATAGTTTATCAGTCTCTCGAATGTGGTAGTACTTTTCAGGGGTCAATGGTGGTGGATCTTTGTTTGGTGTAGACTCTCTAGGTCTGCATTCTGGTTCATTCGTGTCATCTTCGAAATCGCTGGTATGGATTTGAGCCAAGACTTCAGCTACTGTGCGAGGCGATAAGTCACGTTTCTGCCTCTTACTTTTATCTCCTTTCTCCACGAAATGATGCGATCGTTTCATGAAGTCAAATGACTACATTTTAAACGCTATGGTCCCCTATTTATCAATATATGGTCAGTGTCTTCCCTCAAAGTATTCATTTCACTCTGAATCCTACAAGAAAGATGGTAGAGCCAACACAGATCGAACTTCTGATCAGAGCTTTGTGAGGTGTTATACGAAGGTTTTCTTCAGACAAGCCGACGGACTGCTTCCCCTCCTTTCGAGATAAAAGTCAAGATACTTGCTATAAGGGCATTGGTCTTCAGAATGTTCACAACGTCAAAGCAAGACAAGGGTCAAAAGAGACAAAGTTTAAGGTACCTGTTATCATTGTCAAGAGAAAAGACATTGGTCTTCAGACTGCCTCAAGAGAAAACAAGAGCAGAAAGTAGAGAGGAACAGGAAGAAGAGGTACCCTCCGAAAAGGAAGAACCCAAACACTTCCAGAAAGAGAAGGAAAGAAGACGAAAAGAAAGTGAGGAAGAAGAAAAGGAAAACCTGTGGCAGGGAAGAAATTCAGAAAAAGAGAGAGTGAAAAGACAAAGAAGAAAAATGAACTTTTTAAAGTGATGTGTTGTGAAATTGGCTTGCAAACTTGTACCAGAGAATATAAAAGAAAGAAAAACGTTAAAGTCTCTTGGTTTTGATTTTTATAATAAGGACCTACACTCATGCACTTACATATGTCCTGCATGGGGGAATAAGGGGGAATTTGAGTTTTAATTGATTTTGGCAAACACTGAGTAATGTATTTTCGAGAGAGATTGGTGGTCCTGAAAAGAACCGTTGGGTATTTGGGTTTTTGTTTTTGTTGTTTGGCTTTTTTAATAAAAAAATCAGGAACCGGAAGTAATGAGCTTTAACTGCTTTATCCCTTTGCCACGACCAAGGCCTACTTCTGGACCTTCTACTGCAGATGATTCGGTAGAGATCACTAGGGTTGGTATCTCAGTCGTAGTAGATGTGTTGACGGGGTTGGAGTGTTTGGCTCGGGAAAGTCTTTTTCTCTTGGGTCGTATTAAAGAAGTCTGATACATTTGTTTCAGACTCCTTAACTCTGCCAAAATGTCTAAGAGTACCGTCACCGTTTGACTTTTTCTGTCCTCCTTCTCTCATAGATCTTGTTTCTTCTCTGCTTTTTCTTCTTCCTGTCGTTTTCTTCTTGTCTCTTCTTCTTCTCGCTGTTGTTGTTGAATGAGAAAGGCTTGTTCTGCTTCTTCCTGCTGTTGCAAAAATGTCTCCAATTCTTCTTTCTGTCTCTGTTTAAAATCCTCGACGAACGGTAAGGACGGAGAAGGTGGTGAAGGTACTGGTACCGGGACAAATTCTCGTGAAGAACAGAGAAAATCCACTAAATCCCAATTAAAATCGTTCTCTTCTGGAAGCAGGACCGTGTTTGCTTTGGTAGCCGATGCTATGCCATCACTTCTCGTCTCCACAGCCGGTGCACCCGAAGTCATCGTTTTCGTAGTTTCCGTCATGTTCTAACTCTGTTGCATTGATTAATTGAGCACAGACGCTAGCGCACCCATATAGGGAATGTGACGTTACAGGCAGCTCTCTTGGATTGGAAGACAATCTCCGCACTGTGACTAAATTTTGTAAAGCGTGTTAGGATTGGTGAAAAAAACTCAATCCGTTTCGATCCGCTCTTCCACTATAAATAACAGCGGTTCACCTCATTCCATTCACCTGTTCTCGTTACAAGATATAGACTATCGTAGAATCGTCTACCCTCCTATTGTCGATGCTGTTCCACTCGGACTATCCCATGTATTTCAAATCATCATGAGCAATTATCCAGATCAGAGACAGCCCTTTGGAAACGAAGGATCTATGTGGAGACAAAGGCTGTCTGAAGAGAGTTTTAATCTACGGTCCAGAGGTCAGACGAAGTTTCAGGAAGAGAAGAAGATCCGTGCAATGCCCTCTATGTTAACTGAATGATGTTAACATGAACAAAAAACAACCTCAAAGGCCCATTCAGGGCCACTCCATTGCCTCGAAAAGATATCTATTCTCTCTTGCCTAGGAAATTTTAGTCGATCTTTTGTGTGATAGATTTATGATCATAAATCTGTGTTTGTGTGATAATGTCTATGTCTCTGTCTATGTCTCTAACCTTGTCTCTAACCACGTCTCTATGTCTTTGTCTCTATTTGTCCCTAGAGTAGCGGGTATTCAGGTCAGCCCCATGCCACACTGGTACGCCCGATTGAGGTCAGCCACTTGCAACATTGTTGCCAGTGTCCAGTACCGTGACGTCACTCCTGTTGAATTCCTATTATCCCTAGACAGACCCAATACATTGCCGCTATACATTTTCTATGTTAAATTCTGCATTTTAAATTCCCATTGTCCCCAGAGTGCAAACGACAAAAATTTAACAGTAAGTCCCCCATTGTCCCTAGGGTGCCCCCACTCACTACTGGGGTATATTAAGTGGATAGATTCATTTATTGTATGTAATCATTCGTTGGAATTTCAGTGCTGTAACATTAATGTAAAGGCCATTTGGATTGATAGCTCAATTGGAATTACTGTGAATTCATTTTAAATGATTTGGATTCATAACATAGTTATTATCTGGTATTGTTGGTACATCAGTACATCACAGTTATCAACTGGAATACCTTTGGAAGGTTTCAGGTTGCTGGGAAGTATTGAAATTCATCACTCTTTCTTGTTACGTTGTATAACCCTCTAGAGATCGTAACAACATAATCATTAATGAAAGTAAGCTTAATGAAAATTTTGATTTTTTTTCTTTCTTTTTTTTTTTTTTTTTTTTGCTCAGAATATTCTTATTTGAGGAGTTTCTGTCGGAGGCGGAGTGCGACGGATTGATGAACGCTCACAACAAACACGTACATGATGCGTCCAACGTTGACCCAATACTCTGCTTTGATAGCGTATCCACCCTCAGAAAACATCTCAAGGAGGCGGGAAAACAACAGGTCAAGGTCACTCCCCGAGATTTTACTCCAGGTACTATTATGTTCTTCTTTTCCAGCCTTGAATATAAGTTGATGTACTATCAGTTTTGCTCATGGTGTTCATTACTGTTCTAAAAGCAATCACTTGCATTCAATATATGAGCCTAGAAAATATTAAATTCCTCACTATGCTTTGTGACTGTCAGTTCTATTCTTCCTTTACTGTATGAATAGAATGAACTTTAATTTATCATGCATCTAGTACTAATAGCTTATCTGCGATAACATAAACTACATTAGTAGTGAAGAGAGGGACGATATAGGGTCACATAGGGTCTAATGTTAAATTTGGTCGTTTGCACTATGGGGTCAAAATTTATGGGGTCATGTAGACTTCTGTGTTAATTGTGGTCGTTTGCACTATGTGGTCAAATGGGACATTAACATGGGCCACTCTAGGGTCAATGGGAATTGACGTCACGGTACTGGACACTGGCAAAAACGTTGCAAGTGGCTGACCTTGAATCAAGCGGGCGGACCACTGGAAACAATGTTGCTAGTGGCTGACCTGAATACGCACTACTCTAGGGAGGGACAAATACAACAGTCATAGACATAGAAACATGTTTATGGACATAGACATAGACAAACAAATACACAAATATGGCCAGAGAGAATAGATATCTTTTCGAGGCAATGTAGTGGCCCTGAAAAGAGCCGTTAAACTTTCTTCTACTTTCTCTCCTCCATTTTTCTTCTCCACCAGCACCTCATTTTTACAGGACATTTTTCTTCTTTTTCTCATCTTTGTCCTCCTCCTCCTTCTCTTTCTTCCTCTTCTCATTCTCCTCTTCTTTTTCCAGCTTAGTATTGTACGCTTTCATCTTTTCTTTTTCCTCCTGATCCTCCTTTTCCTCTTTTATAAGCTCTCTGTCTTTTTTTTTTTTTTTTTTTTTTTGCTTTCCTCAAATTGTTTATTTCCATGTTGACTCTGTGGGGGCTAAAAGCCCCATACTGCAACCTTTCTAGGATTTCCTCCACCATGCCTATGGTATCCACCACTAATTGCAAATTATTCATTTTGTTGACGTGATTGCTGGCCATTTTTTATTCAATGTTGAATGGCGCGATTGACGAATGCTGCAAATTATGTCTCAAGCACAGACGTGAAGGAAAACATCCCTCTTACCAACTACCCATATCACATATCAAACAATCCATAGTGAGAGAGTACTAACCTAAAATAAATTTTTATACAAAACCACTATACTTTCTATCAATATATAGTTGGAGAAGGAAATAATTTTATGTACAAAACACACCATTGCACACAATCACATCAGCAAAGGAATTAGTGTTTATAGTGACACTACATCACATTCACAAAAAACACTCATGAATGTAGGAACAAGGGGTTTGTTAAGGGAAAAAGACACACACACAAACATACTCGAGCACACATACACAAACAAACAAAACTACACGCACACATACAAACGTACGCGCACGCACACACACCCACACCCACACGTACGTGGACGCTGACACACATACACACACACAATTTTATGATTTGCAACTTGATTAATCTCTCTTTTCTTGAGATCTGGTTAGGAGAAGGGCTGTGTTTTGTAACTGCAGATGCACCTGGTTAATGCCTGCACCTTCAAGGCCGGGCACCACACATGCATCGTCGGCTCCAGTCATTCTCTCAATCGACATTTGTTCTTGGGAGCGCAGGGGGTGGTGGTGAGTGGCTTTACTATCACATTCCTCAATCTGAGGGATAGTGAAGGCGTGCTCCCTCTGTCTTCTATTCCACACCCGTGGATGCTGTAGCCTCCTTATCTCCTGCTGACGCTGCGGCTCCCATACTTTCCGCTTCTCTCCAACTCCTCCCCCCAGTTTTTCATCTGGGGGACAGCGGCTCTTGGTACTGGCGGTAGTGGTTTTGGCTGTGGCTGACGTGGTGGTGGAGGTGATAGCGTCCTCATCTCAGGCTTCAACTCACACAGAGGTCTAATCATAAGGTGGGGCATGATCAGTTCTTTCTTCTTTTCCTTCTCCTCTTCTATCTTGGCACTTTCCTGGATCGCCTCCATGGCCAGCTCATCCAGAGTTCGCTTGGCATATTCTAGGTGCATGTGAAGCTCAAAAAGTTTGGCTAGTCTGTTCGTTTCCTTCTACTTTGTCACGTCGACAGTGGGTAGAAAGACTGACGATCGCTACGCTCTATATGCCTGAAGCACGGCCGTGAAGGAAAATACCCCCTTACACAAAAACTAACAATGACTTGACTTGAGGGATTATAGTCGTTTATGCACCATGTGCTTTACGACTGTAGGTCCCGGGCTGGACCAGAGGCCCCTATTGGGGCACTCCAGGCCCAAGGCTGGGCAATAGCCCCTGGGGGGGCACTCGACCTCGGCTGGATGCCGCCCCAGGCTGGGCGACATTGCTCCCCTAGAGAGGCACTTAGCCCCGTGCTGGGCTTTTAGCCCAAGTGCTGGGCCTTTCCCAAAGCTTTTCCGATTGACCTCTGACCTTTGACACAGTCTACATCCACACAGCTGGCGAGGAAAGGAGGAGACGGAACCCAGAAAAGGCCGCGCAAAAACACCACGGAAGCGCCCCGGGGACAGCCACACAGGGCACACCAAGACCCGCCACCACGCGCCCCGACCTAACGGCTAGGTCGGTTTTAATGTCACATCTAGTCCAGTTGTGCTAATGGACTTCCTTATACCAATGTTGTGTGAGCCACCCATTCAATTGGTAGAGCAATCATTGAGTTATAAATTTGGTGCATTGGGTATTATTGTTTAGTTTGAATTTTGTGTACATAGTGTACTTGTCCGTTTTCCGAAAATATTTCCCAATCTGAGGGGAAGGTTTGCCCTTCCATTTTTATTATCTCAGTTTGGTGCCTGTGTAGGTTTTGTTTTTGACGACGAGGAGGGATCGTAAGGATCATGATTGTTTTGTAGTGGGTCTTCATGAGCCAAATTGAAGACCCTTGGTTTTTTGCGTTAACTGGGACCCTCTGGTGTCCATATGAGCTGGGTACTGCAATATCTCCTTCTTGCGAGGAGTAATTGCAACTCGATATGGATGCGCTGTTTGTCCGATAGGGTTTTGTGGGGCAGCAGGTAGAGCTTCCTGGACTGCCCCTTGCCTTTGAGTTTGTCCGTACCAGGGTATGCTATGCTTGTCGGTGGGGCTGGGGGTTTGTGTGGCAGCAGGTAGGCCTACCTGGACTGCCACTTGCCTTTGTTATTATCCGTACGCTTGTCCGGGGAATGCTATGCTTGTCCGGTGGGGTAGGTTAGGGTTTTATGGGACAGCAGGTAGTGCGACCTGGACTGCCCATTGCTTTGATGCTTGTCTGGCAATTTGAGTTCTGTAGTTATTATCTTTTCGAATTGGCAAGTTATAGATCTTTTCAAATTGGCAAATGTTGACGTCTTCTGAAGTGGTTAGTTGCGATTGAGTGGAAATGTACATCTCTTCTCTTTACATTTCCCCTTTTCTGTTTATCGATTGATGGTAGTCTTCAATGGTGTAATTTCTGCAGTTGTTCTGTCTAGTAATGTCCGTCTGTGTTAGTAATGTTGGTAGATTGGTGTATTATTTTTTTTTTTTATAATTAAAATTTTTTTATTGGTAGTTCTTTGTTTTTTGGGTTATATTTTTCCATTCGTTATTTTATTAATTGGTGAAGTAAATTGGGGTGTTAAGTATAAGGGATTTGGTTGTTTTATTATTTTTGATTTTATTTCTGTGATGTATTCTCCAATTATGATTTGACCGTATATATCCTCTAGCCTTATGTCAAAAACCGCTTCTATAAGGTTGTTTTAGTACGTCCTTAGCGCTGATCTACGACAAGTACTTTAGTGTGGGAAACTAGAAATTCCATGCCGTATACTTCGATATGCATGTATTCAAGTAGCGGCTTAGTGACTAGTCTTGTATCAGTAATAAGATGACTCGTTAATGGGTGTATACAATTGCCTTGCGGGGGTTTGACCTACTACTGTGCCGAATACAGTGTAATATTACAAGCCTATTTGGATGAACTATAGGGCATGTTACTATTAATGAAAGTGGTACCTAGATTAAATATGGAAAAGGTTTTGTCGGCAATAGCTTAATTAAATGTTTTGAGTAGAATTAAAATGTATTGAAAGAATTAATGAGCAAAAGATTTGTGAATTGCAATATTTAATGTTAAGTATGTTAAATTTGTAGCATGAAAGTGGTGTTAGTCAATAAAAAATTGAAATCTTAACTTTAGGTAAAAAGCAAGTGCAATTTTATTGAATAAACGGCATTTTGAAGTAGGATTAAGTTTTATATTAATGTAAATTAGTGAAAGTATTAATGTTATTTATTATAAAATGATTTTTTAACCTTACGCGAGAGTTACTGAATAAGCGGTGAAATAACTAGTGTTACGTTTACATGGAACGCGCGGACCTAAAAGAAACACTCAAGTTCACTGTTTTCCTTCAAACACACTTTATTACCACTCCTACATTTAAAAAACACAGACTATCTTACAAGCCAGGGAAACGAAGTCTTTATAGGCACACTTCAATTTTTTAACCTACAGACAAACACAAAGACAGACAAATATTTTGGAAAATGAATAGTATATATTTTCTAGATTATTTTAAGGTAGCCCTGAATAGGGCTGTTTTGTTGGTGGTTATGGTAAAATATCTTATCGTCCAAGATTGCGTCCCGGTCTGGCTGCAGGCTTTCCCAAAGGATAGGGTCTGCTTCTTCGGAAGTAGGAGAACTCTCTTGTCCACACGGCAGTCCACAAAACCTCTGTCTGGCTCCTGCTGTTGTTGCTGTTCTCTCTGCTGTTTCTGAAGTCTGTATTTCTCGGTCCATTCTTCTTGCCCCTTCTTTATTTCATCTTTAAACACCTCTTCTATCAGGTCTTGGGTCATTTTCAGCATCCTGACATTTTCAATCTTATTAGGCTTGGGTATCAAGTTTTGCCTGACACGATGTAAATTCACGTGGGCTTCGTTCAGTTTAGCTAGTCTTGAACACATCTTCATAGGTTGACGAGTCAACAATGGATGGTCAGACTGGTTACTTACTTACTTACTTTAGAATTAAGGTCGCATGCGCCTATAAGGCATTCGCGACCAGTTTATACCCTCATACGAGAGTTGTTTAATTATTCGCGGGGGAAGGAAATAGTGCCTCATCCCCCAGCGCATTAATGCACTCAAAGAGTGCTATTTGATTTAGCTGTCAGGTCGTGGGACAATTAAGTCCCAAACGACCTGAATTAAAGGCTTTCTTGAGTAGGAATGAACCAATCACGCACTCAAGTTAACTCTATTTTCAGTCCGCTCAACCAAAGCAGAGTGAGACATCAGTCGCGATTGGTCGCGACTCTGAAGTCACATCGGGGCACCTGGTGTTTGGACGGATGGAAATTGTTGCACATCTCCGTCGTGGAATGGTACACTGATTAATCGAATGTCTGGTCCAGAGAAGGCAAAAGTGACGCTGTTGGAAAGGGGGTCGCTTTTTAACATCCTGGGTCATTTTTGTTCCCATTTTTCCGAAAATTAAAAATGGCGTCTTTTCGCAATTTTGAATGATCATACTCTGTGCTGTTGAGATAGAGTATAAGTTTAGACGAAGCGGGATAGATTATGAGATTTGAAGTTTTTTTATTTAGACGTTGATATTAAGTATGATTGTAATATTTTCCGCATTGTGCGGTGGTCCTGATGACTGGGGTTTAGTCACCTTATAGATCTAGTTGGGGGTCTTATGACCTATATCTAGTTAGTGCGCCTCATTGTGCAACGGGGTCTGATAGTCTTGGGTTTTTGACCACCTTATAGTCTTAATTGGGGTCCATAATAATTGGCTAGTGTGATATTTTCCGAATCGTTGCCACATTGTGCGGCTGGGCCTGATGGCTTGTGTTTTTAGCCACCTTATATATGCTATTTTGATGGACAGTTTGATGAATTCTAGTAAATTTAAAGTTCCTTTCGTACTTTGTCTTAGTGGTAGAGCAGAAGATAGTAGAAGTTGTCAGTACTTATCTAGGTGTTTAATTATATTTATGGTGACTTGTCTCTATTAATTTTGTTTAGGATAGTGGCTTTTAGTAGGTTGCGTTCAATTGTTTTAATTCTATTGCACTGCTAATTTATGGAACTTTTGGTCCAGTATGTATCAGGTTTCTGGTTGGGTCATGTGTCAGACATACACAGACAAGAGGAACTAGTCAAGCAAGTGTCGGGTTTAAGTACGCGCATAGGCGTAACCAGGCCGTATGCGACCTGAATCCACACGCCCTTCACAAGTGGGACCGTTCCGTCTGTTTTCACAAGGTCTGTTCATCATGACTTTTCGTTCCAAATATTCATTGCATGTGTAACAAGATAACCGAGTTGGGTTTTCGGATTTACAACAGAACACTTTTGATGGTGATACAAATACAATGTTTATTGATGTTTGATTTGAATGAGAAAGAATATTGATTAATATGTGCGTGTGTAAGATCCAAATATTGGACAAATTAACAATACGCACGAACCTAAAAATGCAACAAATATAAATACAAACGATTGACCTTACACAGTACAAAGACAAGGTGAACAAATCACAGCAATTTCACACGATGAAAATAATGAGTGTTTTACTCAATAGTAAAAATGATGTATTCACTCAGCTAGTGAAAAATGAGATTATTTTACTCAAATAGTAAAATGATGAATTGATTTGAGAGATATCATACAAAAATATCTTATACACTCCCAAAACAATGGGTATAACAAAACCCCAAAAGTAGCCCACGGCTAAAAGATTACAGGCATGGAGTAACACAAAACACTCCCGTCAATATCACACTTGGCTACCAGTCACACTGGTCAATCAAGCAAGTATCATTATAGGTAGTCACCGACCACCCTTCAATTCCTTGGTCAATCAAGCAATAAGCGCCCACCAGTCCGGTCTGCAACGCCCAATCATTTACTACTCGACCAGCAACACTATTCACTCAGCTCTCCGACTGCTATGGTTAACTTCTATGGTTAGCTCTTTAGCTGGTATCACTCTGGTCACTCTGGTCAGCTGAAAATACATCTAACACCGTGTACTACTTATGACACGGCATATAGGATAAAACGTAATGACGTTATATACGGTAAGTTATACAAATCACATTATTGGTACAATAGTACAAAACAATAAACAGGTTTATAAGTGAACCCGTGTCCGATAAAATTCCTATGGTACTAAACGTTTCTTAATAAAATGCAACTTTATATTGTTAATGTAAATCTCCTGCTAAGTCACAAACAAGAATAGAAAGTATTGCATTATACCACGCAAGCCAAAGCTACATAGAAAATGTACAAAAATAAACGTAGTAGTAATATAGCTGTAACTTACAATATACAAAAGAAATAATATTCATAAGAAATTAATAAATTACATACCTCTACAGCTGAAGATGTGCAAGTCCCTAAGTTTTATTGGCGTGGTTACTCTCAGATTGACATCATTTGAGTAACCCCCTTGTGACAAAAAGTATTTTATGTGTTCATGTTTTTCTCCATATGTGTGTGTTTCTTGTATAAATTTTATTAAATTTCGTTTTTATTAAATTTTGAGTAAGGGTTTGTACACCATTCAAATCTTATTTCTTCTAATATATCAAATTTCTGGAGTTTTTCTTTAATTCATAAATCATAGTTTCCTATAAGTCTAAAGTTTAAAAAAATAAAAGCTAAATTAAATTAATTCATATTTAATTTGTATTAAGTATAGTTTTAATAATAGATATCTATTATACTGTTTCTGCTTTGCGCATAGGTTGTTTGAGATCTTAATTAGGCACGAGCAGCATTCACACTGCGCTTTCGCGATCACTTGAACACTAGCTCAGGTGCCACGAGTTTCTTGTCTAATACATGAATGACAATTTTGATCGTAAATATAATATTAAGTGGCCATAGTTAGGTTACTAATAATTTAATAATATTTTATTAAAGTATTACATGAATAATTGTTTAGTTTAGTCAATTTAATCGTAATCTGTAAATTTTGAAAATTTAGCTATAATATTTATTGGTAAAGTTAAATTAATATTAAACTGTTTAATAAGTGTTCTTCGCATTCGTTTAAGTTGTTTAAACATTTGTTACGTAATATGAATCATAAGTCCGTTTCCCATTGCGTTAAGTCATCTTTTAATCCATACAGTATGGCGAGTGTCCTTTCTCCCTGATCACAGGAAGGCGTCTCAATATCGCAATTTTGTCGATCTGTCCTTTCTCCCTCCTCAGCAGGAAGGAGTCTCATCATCGCATATTGTATTCCATTTCTTTTTTATTTCATTAATTTCTTTTAATATTCTTGCTCCATGGCCTTAATTCAAAGTCCGTTTCGTTTCCGTTCGTTTGATTCTGTAATTCTTCCTCTGTTTATCTGACATTTTGGAACTAGGGGGCTCCTGTACTGAGTAAACTGCTTGCTGACAAGACGTTCCGTAATGTAAAGATATCACTTTATGGTGAGGCATTTATACACAGACGATGTAGCTTACATCGTCTGTGCGCTGGAAAAATTCGGTTTTTCCTATCGAAAGCACTTCGCACGTGCGGCATAGGATGAACCGAACTCACTGTTTCGAAATAATGTACAATATACAAAAATCACCCTCGGGTATCGTTGTACACAAAAAACGAAATCCGAGTACATGTATTTAATAAATAGAGAGATTTATACAATTCCGTGACAGCATGAATGTTGTTAGCTAGTTGTATTGTATGTGGGAACCTGGTATGGGCGTTTGATGGTTTGAAAGGATAATGATAGCGCTAATGTGGTATATTCTAGCAGCAGAGAAGGCTATTGTAATCGAGAGCGAAATAGCCATATTAAGTTTCAGGTTTCCAGCTGAGTCATGGGTCAGACATATAAAGACAGGAGGAGCTAGTCCAGCGTGTGTCGGATCTAAGTACTCGCACAGGCGTAACCAGGCCCTATGCAACCTGAATCTCCGCGACCTTCACAAGTAGGACTGCTCCATCTGTATTTTCACTAGGTCCGTTCCTCATAATATTTCATTCATTGTACTAATTGCATTACATGGAAATTGTTGACTAATTGCATTGCTTATGGAAACCTGTTAGTGGTGTTGAATGGTTTTTAAGGGGTAACGATACGCTAATGGGGTATTTTAGTAACGGTGAAGGTTATTATAATGGAGACTGACTGAGAAGGATTAAAGTCACTTATGCTAACTAAGAGCTTTTGCGACTCGTTAATGCTCAATTGTTGAGCTTTTTAATTGGTCGGTGTTTGAGGAGTGATGCCGCAAAAACACCGCTTTTATGTACGATAGTCGTACTTTTTAATTGTATGTCAGGAGGTGGAAAGGAGGAAGGGGACCCGGCGGGGGGCGCCAACCACTGATGCCGTGTACGCTCCAAAGGGCCCGGACCGACGTAATTGTATGTCAAATTCTATCCAGTTGTGCTAGTAGACGTTCCCTATCCCCAATATTGTGTGGGCCACCTGTGCAATTGATCTAAGTTTCTGAGTTGAAGATTGCCTATTTTATCCTTGTGTAGTTGGAATTTTGTGTACTAAGCGTACTTTTAATGGCGAAATTACACCAATCAGCCGGGTGTCACAACCCTGTGTGTGTGTGTTTTTTTTTTTGTTTGTTTGTTTTTTTGGGGGGTCACGCATTGTTAGTATTAGTTGTTGTTTTTGATGGCGGAGGGACTAAAGGATCAGGGTAGTTTTGTACGATGGTGTTATCGAATGAGGCCTTCTATTGCCAATGAAAGTGCCTCCCTTGTATATAAAAGTAGGGGGTGAGAGTAGAGATGGGGGGGGGAGGGGATTCTTGGTGGAAAATCTGTGGGCAACACAGGCTTGTTGTTTCCAGGATTCCACCCAGGTGATGCTAGTATATTTTCCCTAACACCTGTTTTAGGCCCCTTGTGTTAGTAAAGGTGAGGGTGGAATAAGAGGAAAGTGAAGAGAGGGCTTATGGTGGAAAGTCTTTGTTCAACATAGGCTTGTTGTACGCAGGATTCCAACCAGGTGTTTGCTAGTCTGTTTTCCCTAGCGCCTGTTTTGGGCCCTATTTGTTAGTCAGGGGGTTAGTAGAGGATGGGTGGAAAGGAGAGTCACGATCAAAATAAGTCACTAAATGTTCTAAGGGAGATACAAGACTGCGTTGATGAAGAAATGCACACAATATTGTCCACATACCATGGAATCTGATCTGTGCCTTGTAATTTCACATTATTGAATCGAGTCGTCTGGGCATTTCTTTTCATAAAGTCGATGATGTCGTTTCCAAAAGCGGTAATCCATACGAATCAAAATACTCCACACAGGCATCGTGGGGAAAGTAGACGGCTACCCAGTGGATTCCTGGGAGATGACTGTCGGCCGTGTTGATGACATAAGCTTGATGGTCTTTAGGTTTCCGATGAGGCAGTTCATCTTTAGAACACACGACAGGATTCCAAGAAGCGATGTACGAACTGTTTTCAAAAGGTAATAAAGTTCCTAGGTATCCATTTTGTTGTTTTGTTTTTTTTTTAACAGGTAACGATAAGTAATTAATTCAGACATTTTGCTTGAAAATCTGTCAAGTAATTCTCTCTAGAGCAGTCAATGGAGGAGAGGAATGATCACACAAGTATTTATACCACTGATGCAACACTATTTCTTCCGAGATGAGACCTCAAGCGTCATCCAGATACTCGTCCAATGTTTCTTCTTAACTCATCATCAGACATTGATCGTGTTGAATTTGGGATGATCGTTTTGACATCCATAGCAATATTTCTTGGTCAAACCTGTAATGGTTTCCGCCAGATGTTTAGCAAAACAGGAGACTAAATGTTGTTCTTGTTCTGACCATCTGGACATGGCCATGTCCTCTTCGTCTTTGTCGTTTTTGGTGGATGGTTCTGCTTCCAGGATATCCTCCTATTCCATTTCCAAAGATTCTCTACCATTCAAAGAGGGATAAAAGTCTTCCATAGCTTCTAATAGTCTAGAATGACTTCTCTCAAACTATTGATTTCTATCGTTTTGTCGAATTCGGCATACAGGATGACGTTCACCATCTCGAGCAGAGGATCTGTAAACTAAAGTTCCACACTAATCTGGCCGGATTTTATAGGGTGGAAATGTCCCTCGTCGCTGCTTTGGTCTGCATTGAAATCAAAAACCCACAACGGGTAGCCGCCTTCATAATCGTGGTAAGTAATACCGTGGCTGGTGTTGGTCCCTAACTGCCCGGTGTATTCGTACAGTGATAATTACGACCTCTGCTTAAAGTCAGGTTCGAATGGTCTGGTACACAAGGTTTTACCATCTCGACTGACTTCGATCTTGGACACAGTAAAGTGTTGAAAGTTGAAAGGATTGTTCTCCTGGACTCCGTTGAAGGCTGCATTGCTGACAATACCAACTATTATATGTTTGGGTAACTGTCCTTGGAACAGATGATCTTCGATTTTGGATCGCTGATTCTTGGGACTAGTGAAGATTTTCACTTCCACAAGTCGTATCGGATACTTGGCGGTCGTTCTGCTCAAAGGGTGACTGATGTCGTTTCCCATTTTAGGTAACACTTCCACGCGTCGCACGTAAAGTCTGGTTTCTTCGATTTTGGTTTTGTATTTGGTAACATCATCATTTATCAAATAGAAAGCGGCACCGCTGAGATTCAGTCTGAGACGGACATCCACTGCGTTTAGAAAATACATTTCTTGCAACCACATGTCCAAATGCAAACGATCCATCAGTTGTAAACTACGGCCTTGCAGGATTTTGTTTCGGCGTTCGTCGAATCTAGTATTGTCTGCATCTATCTCGTCGAACGAGGACACTTTGTCAGGTTTCGATACTACGCAGGCATTAAGATGAGTGTTCTTGGCTTCTTTTCCGTACGTCAAGAGATTTTCCAGGTACGCTCAATAAGAGTAAGTATTAATGCTACAGGTAACCAATTTGTTATTCAAATAGAATTCCACTCCGCTGAACAAGGAATGCATGAAATTGTTGACGGAGGCTACTTTACTGGCCGCCGCTAGATTGGTACCGTCCGTCGTTGTGCCCATCACTTTGACTTTCAGGTACAAGTAACTGCTATTCAGATTGATGTAATCTTCGGGCTGTCCTTTGATTTCAAAGTCGACGGGAGCTGAATCCGTCAAAGAGGAGACGGGATAAAATTCTACCCATTGGGATTCTTGCTTCGTCATCATGGTGGGTGGCATGGCAAACAGATCCAGTTCCGACTTGGAAAATGCGCAAGACTCTCGGTGCATCATTTTTTTCTCTGTGATTTAATAATCAAAAACGTCAAATTTTCGAACGGTTCTTCTTTTCTAGGTCTTTCTAGCTCTGGGTGTGTGAAGTCCACTGAAGGACTGTATTCGTCGTCGTCTCTTTCTGCCTTGTCCTTGCTGTGGCGTCAGGGAAGCAGGAATGCCTGACTCGGCAGCAACCAGGGCATTTATAGGAGTTTCTCGTCGGCCCAAACTTTCTTTGCCAGTTTGAAGCAAGACATTTTTGTTTGCTCTCAAGAAAGCTTCTTTGGGATTTTGTCTGTCGATGATGACATTTTGGAGAAATTCTTTTCCGTGCGTCAAAGCGACATCTTTCAAGGTGTGCAATCTTTGTGTCACCACTGGTTTGAAAACGGGGGCCACCGAACGAAACGCCGCTTCAGCATATCTCCTAAACCATGTCCTCTCTGTCGAGCGACTCCTCGGTACACTGGATACATGACTTACAAGTCGTTAGAGAATCGGTTTCGAAAATGGAGTTTCGCCGTGACTTTCCCTTTGGAGAATGAAATATTATTTCCCAGATCTCTTTTTATAGCAATGTTGACAGTGTCAAAATACGATTTACTGACGGGTAAATAATGAGGATGTACAAACTTGCTGTGAACGTGATAGGTGTTTCCACCTTCCTCGTCATTGGTCGTGGCAGAATCCACTTTGAAAGGAATGGCTCGCAGTAACGGTGCGGATGTGTTTCCCACCACATTGTACTCCACCACATAAGAGTATACAAATATTAAATACAATCATTCGTTCAATTCTACCGGCTGACGAAATAATTTTAAAAATCGGCTGTTGCTGAAAATGTCGATGTCAGGGGAAACAGTGCCATCGGATAATGTGATCTTCTCTCCACCCAACATACCAAATAAACTGGGATTAAAAGTGATGGACATCCGTAAATTTCATCAATAGACGATGAGCCACATTATGGTACTCGATCATGACACATCGTTTGGCTTTATCCATGGCTTTGCGAAACTGAGTGTCAAAAATAATGGCAATCGTGTCCACCAAATGTTGACCGCAAAAATAATAGCCTTCCGGGATTTTCATCTCATACATGCTCAGGGGAGAATTGGTTTTTGATAGTTTTTGGATTGTTAAAACCAGGATCATTGTTATCCAAGTTTTCTTGTACTTGTATATTCCGGATTTCGACCCAAAACCTCGCTTGATTTTCAGTGATGTTTTTGATTAGTGTAAGGTGAATCATTTCGACCAAAGCCACTTCCTAATGGGCTTCCTGATCCAATTGGATGGCCTGAGGTAATTTGGCCGTGAAACAGCACAAAGTATGGTGGGGAAACACATCCATGGAACTGTCACTGGATAAAGTTAAGTAAAATTGGGTATTCATAATTCCAGAGTTCTGCTGTCTGAGGGGTCACTGAAGGTCAGAGGAGTGTCTAAAAGAGGATTGTTGTTTTTGTTACTATGACTGTTGGGAGGGTGACTGACGTTGGGCGCAGGACTCACGTTGTTACCCTTAGAGTATTTCAGGAAAGGATTGGGAAGAAGGTAACCGATGCAACTGCTCAGTTAAATGGTCCACAATTGTTTGTCTCCCTATTGCAAACTCAAATTGGCAATGGCAGCACCGATGACACAATACACCACAAAGATTTGGCAGAAAAAGATCATCGGCGTTTTAGGCACAGGCTCTCCAAACCACACCAACAAGGGTTGTGTTTGTAGATCTTGCAGAGAAGAACTCGCTGAAGGAGTTGTCACTGCTGTGGTGGTTGAGGCTGTGATGAAGGGTCATGATGATCACTTTTTTTTTTTATAGTCAATGACTTGCAAAGCAAAGCATCGATCCAAGAATCAAAACTTGGCGGATATCCTTTCCAATGTACTCTGACTTCTTTGACACGACGTTTTCCCACTTTACGGGTTCGTCGATAGATAATGTTTTCAATGTCGTACACTTTGTCTTCTTTTTTTGTAACGCGTTGTAACTCGGAGAAGTAAAACGTTCCTTTTAACACTTCCCCGTTCATGTCTTTCAATATATAGAGGGCAGGATGACGACCACGCACTCTTCCAGTGACACGAAACGATTCAGTTGTCCAGTTGGGTAAAAAAAAACCTTTGTCGAAAGTGCGTTTGGTTTTGCAATGCGCACCCAATCCTCCGCCGCCAACACTTCACCTTTCTTGGGGACAGTCACAGTCAGGGACGTACCAAGCAGGCGCTCAAGGACGGTCACCTCGTTGTCGGGAGTCACTTCCTGGGGGCACAACCGATGCTCCGATGGTAAGATTGGTTGTGCGCTTTGATCAGGTGCGGTAAGACGTCGATGTACTTGAGAGTGTGCTGATGCGTAAAATATTTCCACATGCGTTCTTTCAAGGTAAGTTGAAAACGTTCCACGATGCTGGCTTTGGTTTCTGGAATCTCGGTGGTGGAAAAATGAATGTCTCGTTTCTTTAATTCTTTTAGGAAAGTTTGGTTCAGAAATTTGGTGTCTTTGTCGGTTTGCCATCAAAGAGGGTGACGACCACTTTGTTTCAACGCCAGTTTTTTGGGCTCTCATTAACTCAGTGCTCGATTTGGACGTTAATGGCACAACCCAGGCAAATTTGGTAAAAGCGTCGATGACACAAAACAAATATTTGTAGCAACGATTGCAGTTGGCCAAATGAAAGACATCGGCTAAATCGGCTTGCCATTGATGATCGATGCCCTCCAGTCGGGTGCAATTTCTGGAAAATTTTCGTCGAATGGGTTTGTGTAAGGTGTACGTGGCTTGTTCTTGTAACCATCGTTGCACTTGCGTTAAACGGACACTTTTAATAGGTTTTGTTAGCAGGATACAATTTCTGAACTCCTCCGTATCCCGCGGGATGGGATGGATCGTAGTAAATGCTGGCTAACAAATTCTCCATTAGGACTTGTTTTTAATATGTCACCCACTCTTCACGGATGCTACTCATTTTCGTGTGGTATTTTCTTGGATTGTAATGCTTTGCATGTCCGACGACCAGTACGTGTCGAGCAGGATGTCTGAACAGGGGTAATCGGTTCCTGTTTAACTTCTGTTTTCACCTTCCTTTTCTCTTCTGAGAAAGAAGGGGTTGCTATCATCTTTTTAATCCAACCAATTCTGGATGTTGGTGGTGTTAACTTGCGTACCTTTTCTGGTGGAGTTTGAAACTCTTCTTCTCCTTTTTCTGTCTTGGTCACTCGGCGTGGTCGTGGGGGTGGTGGCGGTGATGGACTTTTCATCAGGGTCTTAAAATCGGTTGAGATGTTTCGTCTAAAGCTTTCTGGTGAATGAGTTGAAATATCTGCAACACTTTACCGTACCGTTGCGATTTTTCCGTTTCTGACAAATCGCTGAGATCCATCAACGATTGCGATTCGTGTTGTAACTAGGACAGCTCGGTCAACTGAGGATTGGGACGTATATGCTCGGTCCGTTGTTATTGCCAACGATGGAATTCCATCCATCGTTTGTAAGGCACTAAATCCAGTTTTCGTCCTTCCATCAGATTCCAAAGGTCACATATGAGATCTTTTAACCCCAGGGACCCCTTTTATCTTCTTGATCCTTTTTATCTTTGAACCATTTGTGAAGCAGGAGTTCAAACGAGTCTTGTAATCAATGGTGCCAATGTGGCTTTTAGTATGGGTGATAACAACAGGTGCACAAATCCTGCGCGTTGTACCAATATCTTTTTCTTTTGACGGATGGGTGTTTTCTTTCGGACCATTTGGCGAAGAACTTGTCGATGCTTAGCTAAGCATTCTTTCTGATGTTCAGACAAAGGTATCGTTCCTTCCAAGACATTTAGACAACATTCTCACACGGTATCGATGACGTTTTTGGAGGCGGTTTGAATGATTTGTTTTCGCATGGGTGGTGGGGCTTTGGACAGGACGACCAACACGTCCCAATGTTTGCGTCGGGGAGTGGCCTTTTCTTGGGGATGACTTTTGGGGCATTAGGATTCCATTTTAAGATGGAGCGAATGATGACACCTCTTAGAGAACCGCTACCTACAGGTTTCAAAATGATTTGTTTTTGGTCTTAGTGTCGATGAGGGGATCTACCAGTTGCGTCAATGTTACTTTTTTTCTCTCAAAAAAGCGTTTAGTTTGATGTGGAGTGTGAATGATGCCTTGTAGTAATTGACGTGCTGTCACCGTAAACCATCGTATGACTTCTCTGGAATTGGCTTCTAATACACGAGCACGTATTTGTGGATCTTTTTCGCGACTGATGCCGTACAAGGCACGAATCAGTTTTACGGGAAAATGAGACTGAAGGGACGTCATGTTGACGATGTGTGAGACAGACCAAAAGTGACCGAGGGATTTATAGATTTTTTTAAGTCGATGGGGACGTGTATACGACAGGTCCTCCGTCTTGGCACCAGTGGTGAAACAGATGGGTACGAAATCGCAAATAATCGGAGGTAGTGGGTTTTAAATCCACGAGTAAATAGCCGTGAGTGGTTTGAGTGGCATCGTCGTACGTATGTGTCAGCCAAGGATTTCCTAACTGTATGGCTAACACTTGCACTTGCGATTTATCTCTAGGGCTTTTAAACAAGACCACGTAATGAGCATTGAGACTGATGGTGCGATGGGCTTTACTTTGTTGAAACAAATTTTGGGTGATGTAAATGACACTGGCATTACGATGATGCCCTTTGCGTGTAAACTACAGTTTAATATCTTCATCGTCTTCTCCTAACACGTCGTCGATGATGACCAGATGAGTTTGACTGGGGTCAGACACGATCCTGTCGTCTTCGCCAGGAATGCCTTCCACAAACACAATGGAATCGCCTTGACTTTCTCGCAGGAGGCTTACGCAGATTGCCACTCTTTGTAATACCACACGATACGTTGAGGTGGACGATCGATCAAATGATGTTTATGTTCGATCAAACGTTTGACAAATTCCGTTTTGCTTGAACCGCTCGGTCCAGCAATTAACATGTTAAAGGGATGTCGAAGATACAAGGTCTCCCAACTGGCACGATCTAAGTTTTCGTCGATGACTTTGAAAGTGGTGGAAGAGGGAGCGGAGACATCAAAGGTAGCTATACTGCAGGGAATGTCACTCTTGAAACGAAGACAGATAAGACAAAAGTTTTTATACTTTTTTTTCAGGAAACGTTTATTTCAAAAAATTTTAAAAATGGAACACGAAAGACAAAAAATACATAAGAGCCAAATGGTTAAGTACATCGATAAAATACACATCAAAAAGATCAAAGTGGAATATAATCAAATCACTGTACAAAATTTTGGTGACGAAGGTGTGGTGTCCTAGGGACCGTTTGTAATGTTCTTAGAGTCTCTCCACTTAGCACAGTCACACAGGGGTCCTCCCGAAATTGTCTTTCGGGGATGTCCATGTGAATGATGGTCCTGTCCTGAATAGAGTGGTTTTCCTCGGTGTCGGGTTCTTCTTCTGGTACTGTGGCTAACATAGGTCTAAAGGTAACGTTTCTCACTGGACACTTTCAGTTCACTTTTTCCTTTGAATGCATAACACAAGTCTTGAACAATGTAAGCCACTTATTTCGTCGAAGCCTCGAAACCCAGACTTTTCCAGTCACGTACATCGTTCCAGTGAGAGTGTTACCAACAAGATATACACACATCTTCGTAAGCATCCGGAGTGCCTAAAATTTCACAAAGAAACTTTTCTTCAAAGACAGGTCATGAAGTTTGCAGATGAAAGCGGAAGGATTTTAACAGAGTGAGTTTCTCATGTACATTTAAAGGAGACACCATCATGTTTTTGATGGTACCTCACAGTACAGATTGTACACAGCCCACAAGGAATCGGCTGGTAAACGAAATCCCAGATGCAAGCCACTGAGAGACACACCACACGACGACCCAAATTCAATGGATACAGTTCTCGTAAAAAGCGTTTGTAATCCACCACAGTCTAAATACTGTCATTGATTTCCTTCCACTGCAATTGTTTTATCACTAATGATAACGCTCGTGGCACGGTAGCCAGTTTTTAAACCTCTTTTTGTCGGAGGTAATAAATGTAGTTTTTGTACAGAACTGATCGAACTCCAGTGGCGTATGGAAATTGTTTAGTCACTAACTCACATACCACACGTCGCACAGACGTTTCCTCTTGAACCAAGATTTGTTCGTGTAAAATAGTTTGGTAATCCTCTAACTCTTCCGCTGAAATTAGGTGTAGTATGGCTAGCTTGTATGAAGTAGGATGAGTAGGAACTAAAGTATTTTGGTCCTCGGCCAGTTGAACAATGTCTGACCACTGGAACCCCTTCAGATGGATTCGTCCTCTTATATCATTCAGGTACCAGTGGTTTAACCATTGGTGACGTAACGGATGCTATTGTTCTTTGCCTTTGACTTGTATTTTTGACAAGCTCTCGGTATATGCGTTCTGTCAACTCCACAGGCAAACCACAAATGTTCTCTTGCAAAGTATCCATGAATACATTACCGAGGTCGTACCACTAAAGGTAGGCAGTGACAGTGCGGAGACCATCTAGTATGTTCCAGGTAAGCTGAATCTTTCTGCTCCCACTCGTGAAGTGACACACCGCAACTGAAGCACTTGACTTTATCGCCTTCTCCCAAGTAGATAAATCCAGTCTGGCTAATTCTTCGGGGGTAGGTCCTCCTAGATATTTAGGCCACTTTCCTTTGAGGGTATGGAGTCAACTTTGAAAGTCGCAGTATTCAGACAAACGCACAGGGAACGAATATTCTTCTTTTACAGGTTCATTTCGATGAGGGTATGGTGAAACTCGCAGTAGTTTGCTCAGACATGGATGACACCCGTAGGGTGGTAGTCGCATGGTTTCATGTAGAGAATAACATCGAGAATGAAAACCAGTAAAGAGACCACGATAACGTGTGTCATCGCTTTCTCATCCCTCAGATTTGACACGCATAGCATCGCTTTCCATGGTAGGTATTGTAGTAACAGTAGTAGTCATAGCAATGTTCCCATGATGTGGTACTGAATCACTGAGGTCATAGCGTACGGCATCCCTGCCATCGCGATGTACAGCATCGCACTCCACTTGAGAATCACCCGACTTGAGTGGTGTCTGTTTGTTAGGAGGATTCATCTTTCTCGCTTGGTGTTTGTAGTCACAATGAACTATCGGTCTTGGACGTTTCCTTTTTGTACTAGTCGTGATGAAGTCTCCAAGTTGTAAATCTTTCCTTTTTTATGCCGAGTTTTGGAAGTCTTCCTTTTTTCTTCTTGGACAATGGTATTGCCTTCTCTAAGGTACCGTCATACATTTACAGTAGTGTGATGGGTAAGGCCATAGAAAGGGAAGGACAGTGAGGAGACAATCGAGTATGTTCTAAAATAGCTCAATCTTTATAGATACATCGATCCATATGCAACCTCAGACCACAACTGAAACACTGTACTTCGTATAACAATCCAGTCTCAGGTCCCAAGTAGACAAATCCTACTCTAGCTAAAACATTCGCAGTAGGTAATCCTTCCCTATCCACGGACCATTTTTGAAACGTTTGCAATCGACTGGCAAAATCACAATAGTCAGGCAAGAAGACAGGAAAATTGTAATATTTGAACTTGGAGTTCTCAGTGGGTCCTTCGATTGATTATGGCTGTGTCGAAGTCATCCTTCTTGTTGGCGGTTATCGCCTTGCAACCACTTTTTTATACCAGTGTTCAGTACGGCAAAGTGTAGTGGTTGGAAAGTCGCACTCGCTTCTGGTACACTTTTTCCAAAGGCCGACTGAGATTTGGTGTGTGGCTAAACGTACAATCTTGTGAGGTTGGTAGGTGGTCACTTTAAAATCTTGATCCTCTCCAGACTGTAAGGCTTCTTTCAATACCCCAAAACACACCACTTGACTGGTGCGATAACTGACAGTCAATCCTTTCACTTTACACTCCGTGTGCACTTTTCCTTGGGGGTCCCGGTATTTGTAACCGTATTAATTGGGACCGCCACTAGCAAAACTTAGAATCTTGTCGTTGGGGTGCTCGTCCGTCCAGGCGCCTAAACGGTCTCATTCGATGTCAGAGTCCCGGTGACCCAGGCGATCGATGTAGATGCAACTGTCCGTGTCAAAATACAGTACATGATCTCCTAATTGGTATAAAGCTTCGTACAATTTTAAGCGAGTATGGGCTGCCACGAAGGCCGCAATGATGATATTTCCAAATTCGTCGACTTGTGCAAGTCCAATTCTTCTTCGTAATTGACCAGGATCAAGTCCTCACGAAGGACGTCCACGTGTTTCATGTATTTGGTTTTGTCGTGAATCATCTGGAAGTAGCTGGAAGGATCGGACAAATACTCCGTCTTGGGTAAACACGGTCGTTGTGCCATTTTGCTCCACAAGCAATTTAACATCACTTTAGCAAACGATCGTTGACCTTCGTATTTCTTCACGTGGTCTAAAGTGATGCCTTCCTGCTCCCAGTATTTCTCTTTGAATTTATTTTTATTTTTTTTTTTGGTCTTCGGGAGTCTGGCACCAGGACGGATAGCCACTTGCTTTAGTTTCAAAAAGGCATCCACGTTGTCTGCGAAAAATGCCTTTCTGAGTCTCGTCACCCTTGTGACACTGTTATGTCTTGTTAATGTAAATTTCGTACACTTCTAACAATTGGTATCCCTGGTCCATAGCTTTAAATAATTCCATGCTGACCCACGTTCCTGTCAAGGTGCGTTCTTCCTGGGTGTGCTGACAAGGTTAGTCTTGGTTGCACGTTTCGGCACAAGTAGGGCACGAGGGAAACATCCGTTTATAAATAAGCAACCGTTAAACTCGTAGACGATCTTGGGGTTTTCTAAGTCCAAGCCATCCACCAAATACGTTCTAATGGTCTTTTCGCCTCCTCCGTTTCGGGCCTGTTGGACCCATTTGTCTTCCTTGTCGCACAAGTAATGTAGCCAGCGTAGGGCTTTGACCGAGTATTGGCGTTGGCAAAGTTTTTCGTTTGAGGACGGATGACAGCCAGGGGTTTTTCGGGCATGAATGGTTTGCTGTACACTAAGGAACACTCTTTGGTGATGGTGCAGGCTCTTTTTAAAGGATCGATCAGTCCCTGCTTCATGAAGAATTCTCAAAATTTTCCACATCAGCGCCGTAAAATGTCCACGTCGGAACGACAATACTTTAACACTTCTTCCTGAAAGTCGAGGGCGACCGAGGCGTGAGAGTGGTACCAAGCGTAGGAAGCTTCTCGTTGTTCGGTACGCATGTTGTCGGGGTCATAGTACTGAGTATCAGAGAAATCGGGCAGAACGGCGTGTTGACTGGCTTCGGCATTGAAAAGTGTGGAAAATACCCTTTGGCCATTTCTGTCATTCCAAATGTTTTAGGCATTTGACTCAATGGCATGGCCATCGAATCTTTAAAATAAAAACTGCACTTGTCCCACTTGCATGGAAATGATTTTGGCTCAGTTCAAAGTCACTTTAGGACATTCGTTACTTTGTTCCGTATAGTATTTGAGAAGAAACTGATTGTACCATCGAGGGTAGTAGATCGGACATCCGTGAAATAAGCAACCTTTAAACTCGTACACGATCTTAAGGTTTTCTAAGTCTCAGCCATCCACCAAATACGTTCCGATGATCATTTCGCCTCCTCCGTTTCGGGCCTGTTGGATCAGTTTGTCTTCCTTGTCGCACAAGTAATGTAGCCAGCACAGGGCAAATAATGTTTGACAAAATTGGTCGATTGAGGGCGAATGACAGCCATAGTCTTCTCGGGCAAAATTCGGTTGCGGTACACTAAGGAACGCGCTTTTGCAATGGTGTAGGCTTTGTCCAAAGAATCGATCCCTCCGTGTTCCATGAACATTTTCGAAATTTTCCACATCAGCACCGTAAAGGTATGCTTTAACACTTCTTCCTGAAAGTAGAAGGGGTCCGAGGCATGACTTTGGCACCAAACGTAGAAAGATTCTCGTTGTTCGGTGCGCATGTTGTTGGGGTCGTAGTAGTGAGCATCAAGCAAATGGGGCAGAACGGCGTGTTGATTGGCTTCGGTATTGAAAAAGTGCGGAAATAGCCTTTAACCATTTCTGTCATTTCAAATGTTTTAGGCATTCTACTCAATGGCATGGCCAAGTAACTCATCGAATCTTTAAACTGCACTTGTCCCACTTGCATGGAGATGATTTTGACTCTATTCAAGGTGTCTTTAGAGTGTTTGTTACTTTGTTCCGTATAGTATTTGAGAAGAAACTGTTCATCGTATCCCGGGAAATTGTGAGCCATCACCGTGGCATAGCAATGGCAATCTCCGTAATGTTCGATGTCCTCTTGGCTCAACATCTCGTCGATAGGGTCTAAGATCCATTGGGTGAAATCGGTCAGCTTGTTTGGTCGCGGAAAGATACTTTCACGTCGTCCTGGAATCTTGCTACAGCGGGGGCTTTGACAAAAGATAGGTTTTTGGATCCACTTCTCGCACGCTCGATGAGCCACGCAGAAATTAAGAATGTGAACGCCGGTCTCTTGCATGCATCCGAGATCGTAAAAGATGAAATTCCCTTTCTTCTTCTGGTCATCTTCCTCTTCCTCCTCGGGGGATTGGTATTTTTGAATGTAGCATTCGTGTTGCAAATCCAGGATTTGGTGACAAATGTGACATCGTTTCTTTCCTGGACACAGGTGTGTCTTGGCATTATTGCTACGTATACCTTGTCCACACGTAGAACACAATCTCAGTCGTTGGCAAGCACTTTTCTGCTGTGAACCTTGCGTCTTGAGATGTTGTTGGTAACAGGTAGGGCTGACAAAAGTGCGCTGACAAGCAGGACAATTTACCCATTTTTGTCCTTCGTCAAGACAGGGTTTAGAGGCCAAACATCCTGGACATTTCGATCCACAATGCTTGTGTTGCTCTCGATTGTTATACTCATAGTCACATTTCTCACAATAATAACTGTATCCCAGGAATGCGGTGATACTGGTAATGGTATCGAAGTGTTCATCGTGATGATAGACGTGAATGTATTTTCCGTCTTGGGAATTTTTGCCTCGAAACAACAGAGGTCCGCGCACTTCTTGAGGGCGTACTTTCAAGGTGTAGCGTGGAGCCAAGACGTCTTGCAATTTTTGCATTTCAGGAATGCCACAGGGTGTCTCTTTAGATAGGCCCGTTTGCTACAACAGGAGTTCTGTTTCTCTTCGTTGTTTGGCTCGGTTCGATTTTCGAATAGTCTGCCAGATTCTTTTCCATTCTACCGTGTCGTTCTTGTCGGCATACGTTCGTCCCACCACGATGGCAGGGGTAAACACGTCTGGTCTTAAGGGTTGTTAATTTTGACGATGCTGCGCTTGATGCTGCGAAGGTCGTCCACCAATAATACCTTTTTGCGTTGTCCGGTCCTTTTGGGAAGAGAAACGTGGGCCATGCACATTGTCGCTTTTCCATCGGTGATGTGAAAATTGTCGTTGAACTGCTGCACGTGTTGAATCTTGTCGATGACTTTGGAAGATGCCAGTTCTGCTGGCCTGATAAACTCGATCCAAACAGGGGACTTCGGACTGTCGTGATAAATGGAAAGTGTCAAGCAATCGTCTTCTTTGGCTCAACATTGCCGTTTCATTGTGGTTAACAAAGAATCCCACAAATCTGTGATGAAGTCTTCTGCTTTCTCCAGCTGTACGTTGGACTTGAAATCTTGAAACTTCACCGTGTACGTGTAGGCCGTCGTTCTAAATTTTCTAGAGGACCGTTTATCCGTCTCTTGAATGTAGTAGTAATTTTAAGGGATTAATGGCGTTGAACTTTAGTTTGACAAAGATACTCTAGGTCTGGATTCTGGTTCACTCATGTCATCTTCGAAATCTCTGGCTTGCATTTGAGCCAAGACTTCAGCTACTGTGCGAGGCGATAGGTCATGTTTCTGCCTCTTACCTTCTTCTCCTTTCTCCACGAAATGATGCGATCGTTTCATCTTCATTCCAAAAAGTCGAATGACTACATTTTAAACGCTATGGTCCCCTATATATCAATGTAAGGTCAGTTTCTTCCTATATAAAGGGTCCGTGTCTTCCCTCAAAGTATTCATTTTACTCTGAATCCTACCACAAAGATGGAAGAGCCAACACAGATCGAACTTCTGATCAGAGCTTTGCGAGGTGCCATACAAAGTTTTTCTTCAGAGAAGCCGACGGACTACTCTCCTTCCTTTCGAGATAAAAGTCAAGATACTTGCTATATCTGTCAGAAGAAAGGGCATTGGTCCTCAGAATGTGCACAGTGTCAAAGCAAGACATGCGTCAATAGAGACATAGGTCAAGATACCTGTTATCACTGTCAACAGAAAGGAGACTGGTCTTCAGACTGCCCTAAGAAACAACAGGAGAATAATGGTAAAGAGTGGTTCCTAACAGGAAGAAGAGGTACCCTTGCAAAAGGAAGAACCCAGACACTTCCAGAAAGAGTAGAAAGAGAAGAGAAGAAGAAAGTAAGATAGACGAAGAGGAAAAACCTGTGACAGTGAAGAATTTCATAAAAAGGTGAGAGTGAAAAGAAAAAGAAGAAGATGAAAAATGAACTTTTTAAAGTGATGTGTTGTGATTTGAATTGTAAATTTGTTCCAGAGAATATACCAGAATGAAAAACGTGTCTCTTGGTTTTGTTTTTTATAATAAGGACCTACACTCACGCACTCACAAACGTGCATCATAGGTCAGAAAATGGGATTTGAGTTTTAATTGATTTTGGCAAACATTGAGTAGTTTCTTTTCGAAAGAGATGGGTGGCTGTGAAAGGGGCCTTTTAAAAACACAAACTCAGGAACGGGAGGTAATGAGATCTAACTGCCTTATCCCTTTGCCACGACCAAGGCCTACTTCTGGGCCTCCTACTGTAGATGATTTGATAGAGATCACTAGGGTTGGTATGTCAGTCGCAGTAGGTATGTTGACGGGGTTGGACTGTTTGGCTCGGGAAAGTCTTTTTCTCTTGGGTCGTATTAAAGAAGTCTGATACATTTGTTTCAGACTCCTTAACTCTGCCAAAATGTCTAAGTGTACCGTCTCCGTTTGACGTTCACTATCCTCCTTCTCTTATAGATCTTGTTTTTTCTTTGCTTCTTCTTCTTCCTGTCGTTTTCTTCTTGCCTCTTCTTCTAACTGTTGGTGTTGAATGAGAAAGGCTTGTTCTGCTTCTTTCTGCTGTTTCAAAAATTTCTCCAATTCTTCTTTCTGTCTCGACGTACAGTAAGGAAGGAGAAGGTAGCGAAGGTACTGGTAAAATCCACTAAATCCCAATTAAAATCGTTCTCTTCTGGAAGCAGGACCATGTTTTCTCTGGTAGCCGATGCTATGCCATCACTTCTCGTCTCCACAGCCGGTGCACCCGAAGTCATCGTTTTCGTAGTTTCCGTCATGTTCTAACTCTGTTGCATTGATTCACTGCGCACAGACGCTAGCGCACCTATATAGGGAATGTGACGTTACAGGCAGCTCTCTTCGGACTGAAAGATAGACTCCGCACTGTGACTAAATTTTGTAACGCGTGTTAGGATTGGTGAAAAAACTCAATCCGTTTCGATCCGCTCTTCCACTATAAATAACAGTGGTTCACCTCATTCCATTCACCTGATCTCGTCACAAGATATGAACTAACATAAAATCGTCTACCCTCCTATTGTCGATGCTGTTCCACCCGGACTATCCCATGTATGTCAAATCATCATGGGCAATCACCAAGATGTCTGATACAACCCTTTGGAAACGAAGGATCTATGTGGAGAGACAAGGCTGTCTGAAGAGAGTCTTGATCTACGATCCAGAGTTCAGACGAAGTTTGAGGAAGAGAAGAAGATCCATGCGATGCCCTCTATGTTAACTGAATGATGTTATCTAAACAAACCAGAAGCCTTTTTGAGGGCCACTCCTTTGCCTCGAAAACATATCTATTCTCTCTGGCCATATTTATGTATTTGTATGTTTGTCTATGTCTATGTCTATGTCTCAATACATGTTTTTATGCTTATGTCTCTATTGTATTTGTCCCTACCTAGAGTAATACGTGTTCAGGTCACCCACTTGCAGCATTGTTGCCAGTGTTCCGCCCAATTGAGGTCAGCCACTTGTAATATTGTTGCCAGTGTCCAGTACCGTGACGTCAATTCCCATTGACCCTAGAGTAGCCCATGGTAAAGTCCCATTTGACCCCATAGTGCAAACGACCAAATTTAACATTAGACCCTATTTGACCCTATATTGCCCCCCTTCACTACTGACATTTTTTTTTAATAACATCTAAATTGAAAGGTCGGGATGACGTACAGCTATCAACGTTAACGGCATAATTGTGAAAATAAATCCAGTCTGTATTTAATTCTTTTGTCTTGGTGTAAAAAACCCGTAAAAGACAAGTTTCCATTCTCTGCGATCATATTTGCTTTGTTCACGTATAATTTCATGCTTTCGACTTCTGGTTAAATACAAAAATGCGAAGACGGTTGTCAAGTGTTCACGGTCATTGACTGACTCTTGTTATCTTTGTCCCGACGTGACCACATTCGTTGCCACTAACCTTGCCTCCGATAATATTTGATATTGGCCGGGACCCATACACAAAAGGCACAGAAACGGTACGGAGAGATATACAGCGGAGTTGCACTCGCAAAACTAGTCAGAAACCTGACAGGACAGTTGAACAATGAAACGTTACATTAATAAGTAAACTAAAATCAATGCATGTGACATTGTATGCAACAGGTTATATGCTTGTAACAAAATCTGAAAGAACCCATTAATAATCAAACGATCTTGACTTTTCATGACAGGGACAACCTGTGTGAATGCGTCCTTTTCACGCCAGCTGAAGGCGTGGTTCCGCCAGAACTGGAGTTACAGCACGGCATTTTATCCAGGGGAAAACCGTTTCTCTGCGGTGTTCGCTCACCGTGTGCAGCAAGCCATGGGCCTAATCGAGAGCAATGGCGGCAAATTTCAGATCACTGCATATCATGAAGGAGCAGGTGAGAACTGTTGCTGTATTCAGTTCGGTAAAAAATTCTAAACCTTAGATCTCTCCAACATCCATAGATGGGAGAAAATATGAGAATTAGATCATATTAGTGGGGAGAAAGAGAAGATGTAAATATCTTGTCAACGTATACAAAACTTACGTTATGTGAAGCCAAAACCTTTTTCCTGAATCCTGCAGCATTTAAATTATGCTTAATATGTTTTATGTGAACATTGTTTACATTTATTAGAAACAAAATGAATGACCGAACAGCTTCTTTTTAATACTCCATGAACTCTCAGTATACATTCTTTTTACTACTCTGCAACTATATTTTGCCGTAGAAGACAATAAACTGAAGCACAGTATCAACTGTCAGTCTTTCTTCGTCTGTGGTCGTTTTAATGGTATTATTTGGCAAGCAAGGGAAACGACTGCGAAGTAATAGTAATAAAAAGTCATTTATAAAGTTGTTGAATTCGTAGATTTATATCTTCACTAGCCATGGTTCCAATATGTTAACCCTATCTTCACCTTGCCGGATCGACCGTTTAAGGGTCATGTTCTTGTGATCTTTGAATTAACCAATGGAAACGCAGCTTTCAAAAATCTGAAAGTGAATCAAATCGTTCGGTACACATTCTTGTTCTTCATCCACAGTGTTCTGTCTCCAAACGCGAAGATATTAGACTTCATCTGACTGGTTGATAACAGTAGCGATTATGGTAATAACATAGGTTACCAGAACGTGACACTTAATCGGTCGCTATCAGATCTTCATGTATAACAGCGGAGATCTGATTTAATCACCTTGCCGAAAATGGTGGAAAAATTTACTTCAGTAGGATACTTTGTAAGCTTAAACTCGTAAGTATGACTACGTACCAGAGAGAAGTCATTACAGGTGTATTTGAGTGAAACGTGTTTGTACAAACACGGACCGGTATTGGATAACTGATTAATTATGATTCCATTCAAATTGTGTGCTCCTCTGGTCTCGATCACGTAAGAACAGTGTTCAAATTTGGACAACTTAATTTTGATTGGATGAGGTATCTTGCCGCCGCATCCAATGAAATTCACGGGCTCAAAGCACAGAAATATCTGCTCGATCCGCAAAAGGTGTAGATAGGGTTAAGATATCGAAACCTTGGCTAGCGAAGATGGTCGATTTATGAATGCTCAAATATCAGGTTTCAGAATTTAAACTACGTCTGTGTTGACTTTTAGGACATAAACCGATATCGAAGTAGTGAAATGCCTTAGGTTAAGAGTTACTAGAAGCCGTATATCAACTTATCGACGGAAGAATCGGACACACATGAATATTCACTGTCCACTAGTCTATTTAAACTTTTCATCGCATTCATTTCGTATGTGAATAGTGCACATAAAAGTAAACTTTAATTTTAATAAAAAGTTGTGCATTTGTTATAAAAAAAGAAAGGAAATAAGGAAATATGTTAAATCCATCGGGTCTTAACATTGCTTATACAGTACTATTAGTACTTTGCTTCTAGTCCTCGATAGAAGATCTTAATTGATCGATAACTTTCGTCACAAGCAACAATATCACCAACAACAGAAACAATAATAATAATAATAATAATAATAATAATAATAATAATAATACGAATAATAATAATAATAATAATAATAATAATAATAATAATAATAATAATAATAATGATAACAACAATAACAACAACAATAATAATAATAATGCTTTGCTGATACAAAGATTTAACTGCAATAAAAAGAGTCTTTTCGAATAGTTTGATCACAATCAAGATGGTACTTAAGGTACTGATTAGAATACAATTTGTTCAGTATAAATAATGGCCTTGTCGTAAAATATGTGTGTAAGTCCGGCACAACTGCAAACACCACAGACACAAGTCGACCGGGTCTGTACAGTGGTGTAAGTCCGGTACAACTGCAAGCCATGTAGAAACAAGTCGACCACGTCTGTACGGTTTTTGAGAATTAATGAGTAACATGGACCTTGATATGCCAGCGCAAGATCAGGGTCGACCTTATTCGCAATTGGATCAAAGTTATACACAAGACTATATGTTAATCAGATAATGCACATTTTGTCACGTACCAAACAGTTTACCGTAGAAAAGGGGGCTGGGAATTTAGGAAACAATCTAAGTGCGTTCCTCTAACTTACACTTAAAATCTCAGATGTACGGGTCAGGTCTGTTCATACTGATATATTATTTCCATGAACATTGCTCTTTTGGGTCCTATAAATAATGCCCTATTGGATCATATAAATAATGCCCTTTTGAGACAAATGCAGTGCAAGAAAGACTAAAATCAAAATTAAATGTTAGCATTGCGTGCGACATCACCCGCCTCGCCTTTTGAAGTGCAGTATATGCTTTTTGTACTTTGGTTTTTTTAACAAGGGTACAAGACTCATACAGACTGTATTGTTGATAGTCAGGATCAGAGAGACAGAGTGGCTACAGTTCTAGTCTATCTTCAGGATGTACAGGAAGGAGGAAAAACAGAGTTCCCAGGTACTTCAATGTTTCCAGAATACTATGAATTTTTCGGTCACTGTGTACTGACTGTCCATTTTTATCCAAATATCCATTCGTAAAGCTGTCTCCATTAATTTCCTTCTTTTTTTTTTTTTTTTTTTTTTTTTTTTTTTTTTTGAACACCTTAAATCTTTTATCTGACTGGCTTCTGCTAATTTGCCTTTTCTCTTCAATTAAAATATTTGAGATCTCCGACCTATTTTAAGTAGATCTTGATTTTATTCACATTGCTTCTTTGTCCTCTCTCTCTCTCTCTCTCTCTCTCTCTCTCTCTCTCTCTCTCTCTCTCTCTCTCTCACACACACACACACACACACACACACGCGCAACAAAATAGTTGTTGGGTTGAGATGAACTCGTTCACGTTTACATGGCTTTTGCCAAGAGTCTACCGTGCGATTTGAAATATTGATGATCTTTGTGCTTCGTTTCCTAAAAACGGTTAGATTTTTTTTCTTTGTAGGAATGTCTGAGATACAATGTAGGTGCTCAGGGTTCTTGCATAAAAATTGTGTTCCAAAAAGCACAAGAACAATTTTCCTTCCTCTCCACCTTTGAAAAGCCTTAGTTAAGTAACCAGATATTAAATTTAATCAAAGTTTAATAATATGATGTAGCTATTGGATAATGGGAATGATTACAAACGGGTCAATAAACGGGTCAATAATTTATTCGTATGTATTTACACTGTGACCAAACATATACATGTATATTAGTCCCAGATTTACACTGTCATCTACCATTTTGCGCTACATTTAATTGCATACAGACACACATACACCCTCAGTTTACTATGTGCTATATTTTAGAGCTCGGAATCTGGGTGAAACCGAAAAAGGGACGAGCACTGTTGTGGAATAACATGAATGAAAATGGAAAATGTGAGCCGATGTCTATACATAATGCTAGCAAGGTGGTGACAGGTCATAAGTACATACTTCAAAGATGGTAAGAAGATAGCAATGCAATGCTTTATCTGTTACCTTACTGAAACTAAGTGGACCGAACATTCAATGCACGAACCTAATCGGCACCTGTCAGATGTACTTATTATTGTGTGTTTATTATTTATCAGATTATATGTATATATCGATTTTAATTGGATTGCACACACACACACACACACACACACACACACACACACACACACACACACAACTACAACAACAACAACACAGGTACAGCAAGAAGAAGAAGAACAATACTATTACTATTTATACTAATCATTAATATGTTTAAATAATAAATAACATCATGTCAGTCTACCGGGCAATCTTCCATAACACCCTCTCTCTCTCTCTCTCTCTCTCTCTCTCTCTCTCTCTCTCTCTCTCTCTCTATATATATATATATATATATATATATATATATATATATATAATGCAATAAACTGACGACGAACAGTGCAAAACTAGTATCTAACTAGCCTGAGCGCTTTCGACTCTTAATGAGTCTTTTTCAAAGGCATATACAGAACATAGACAAAACAAACAAATAAAACACAAAAACCGTTGTGTTTGCAAAACTCTACATGGCTGTTTCTACACGAATTAAACCTTTAAATGTATTATGTCTCAACCAGCCTATATCAATTTATTGTGGATACTGGAAAATATTTGTATTAACCTAGAAATCGATGAGCTATAGCGACATCTATTACTTTGTGTACATTTATGAAAGCGCAAATTATATCCCGGATATTTCATTCTTATAGTAGTAATTGAAGGCTACTAAGAAAATTTAGAACAGTTTTGAAAGAAAATGTGTCGGCTGCAAAGGATAATTCCACTTGTGCATGGCTGTCTTTTTCTAGTCCAATAGATGTCGCTAGTACAAAGCACTGAAATATATGTTCGATCCGCCAAGTGTAGACAGGGTTAACACATCGGAACCTTGGCTAACGAAGATGCTAGTACTTCAATTTGAGAAATAGTACATCGTGTACACGATTCGCATATCACTAGTATTTTAATCTGAGGAATAGTACCTCATGTACAATATTCGCAGATTATTAATATTTCAGTTTGCGAAATAGTACCTCATGTACAAGGTTCCCATATCACTTGCATTTCGATATGAGGATTAGTACATCATGTACAATATTCGCATATCACTAGTACTTCAATCTGAGAAATAGTAGAAGATTCGCTTATCCCAAGTATTTCAATATGAGGATTAGTAGTACATCATGTAACATTGTCGCATATCACTAGTATTTCATTTTGAGGACTAGTACCTAAACTAATGTTGTTAATCTGTAAAAAAAGATCTATTTAAAAATGCAATTTTATACAAGTGAAGCACTGAAAAATTGGTTCTGTGCCAACAGATGCCAAGATAAATATCAAATATACAGAATATGTGTCGATTGTTTTGTCATCTGTACATGTTCTTCCGACATTGATAATTACACTGGAAAATAAATTGTTATTTATCTGTGGTTGTTTAATCATATAAACTTTTAGCTCTGCTGGTAAAAGACCGGAAGAGCTTATGCAATGGCCTTTCGTCCCATGTTATCACTTTTTATCACCTCAATATATGGCTATATCGACATCGGGTTTTCACCAAAGGACAGTTTATAATGGCCCTGAAAAAAAAAAATGTTTTCAATCTAACACCAAATGTAGCTGCCGTTGATACTTGTATGGCACTGATCACAGTAACCTTTATCTGTAACTTTTCAACCATAAATAAATGTAGGGTTCTACATCTCCTAAAGGGCGACACATATGCAAATTGTGGTGAAAGAACGTACAGCAGACAATGTTTTTGCAATAAAACCAGTTTGTTAATGGACATATACGAATATCACCATAACATTATATACTCTGCCTTACAGAGTGCCTATAATAATAATAATAATAATAATAATAATAATAATAATAATAATAATTTCAAACAAGGTTAAAAGTGAAGGACAGGTGTTTTGCAAGAAATGAGGGACGTAATCTCTAAATCATTTTTTTATTTGTTGGGTACGATTAGAATGTAGATATGATCTCTGTATGACTGTGGCTGGCAACATGTTTGTGTGAAAGTGTAAAATGGATGGATAGATGGTAAGACAGATGAGTATGATGTAAGATTGAATGAAGATTGATTTTTCTATTGCTAAATAAATAGATAAATAACATTAGAAATATAGACACTATTGGGTTTTTCTGTGTGTGTGTTTTGGCAGGTACTACTACAAGAGCTTCTACTCACTAGGAAAGCGGCCCCCAGAACCTGAGCTGCCTGCCCGAGAACCAGGACAGTCCCGGGTGTCATGCGATGAATATGATCATGGCAGCTGCAGATGGTATGATGAATGGAATTACGACCACTTGATAGAGTACCAAAGACAAAAGTTGACATTAGTTTAGAATATAATTGTCCACGAAATTGCTTGTATATGAAAGGAAATTGAATTTAGTATTGTACATTTTTGTTGTATCAGGATTGTACAGCGCATATAATATTTTATTTACCATTTATTCGTGACAAATGAAAACTGTCCTGATGCAAAACTAGTTATAGCCAGTACTGTTAAATAATTATGCACAAATAAACACACATAATTTCTATTTTTTTCTTATCTATGTAACCACAGAGGAGGTGTTTCTACCAATCAGATAAGGTGTTCATTTATTATAATACCATAACTATAAAAGTTGGTAATATTTTATTACAATACCGTTCTTGAAAGCTGTACAAATTGGTAATCCTTTATTACAATACCGTTTATAAAAGCTGTACAAGTTGGTAATCCCTAATTACAATACCGATTATGAAAGCTATACAAGTTGGTAATCCCTCATTACAACACCGTTATGAAAGTTGTACAAGTTGGTTGGTTTTTAACAGTACATTATTTGGCTGTGTATCATACTAAGCAAACGTGAGCCAAGTACATTTCTCTTGGACACATCAAGGAAAACTGGCCTGGGCTGCACAAGGCAGGTACTGAACCCCAGTCCCTTGGATTACCAGTCCCATACTCTATCTAATGAGCTACTGCTGCGTGTACTAAATTGTGAGTGAGGCTACCTTATGCCTGAGCAATACTGAGATTGGTGCAAACAAAAACACAAATGCGGGGTAGTGTATGATGTGAAACCAGCTTATAGTAAGGTATATAATAACTGAACATAAAACCACTGATGTAGTGCATTTTATGATATGGAACCACCTTATTACCAGGGCATGTTATAATGGGGTTTGTTGTACACAGATCCACAGAAGCATGGTGTTTTATAATGTTGAAACGCTTATACTGAGGTGTTATAATGGAGTTTGCTGAACACAAAACCAGAGAAGTGGAGTACCTTAAGATATGCAACCACCTAAAAGAGATATTATAGTGGGGTTTGTTGCACATAAGATCACAGATATATGTGGGACCACCATATACAAAAAGCTTTGCTATAAAGAAGTAAGGCATTTTGTTAAGTGGAACTACGTTACATTATTACTGGAGCTCATCAGTGACGCACTAAATGAAATAAAACAAGAACACAGAGTCACAAACTTTGGTTAGGAGACAGAATATATGTTTAAGATTGCGTATACATGTATAGTAAGTTCATTAGTATACAGGGAAGTGATAAGACATTATGACTTTTGCTCCAGAAATGTCAGTTTGAATTATGAATGGATAGTTTAATGGATGGAAAAACAATATTGAAATTGATGAATTGTTCGTAGTAAAAGACTAACTGGACCAATAATGTGTACCAAGCTTCAATGAGATATCTTGAATTTCTTTAGAAATATGTTCCAGAAATGAGAGAATCAGTGATGGATGAATAGATGAACAAACCAAAAAAAGAAATATGTAAAATAACTCAAGAATTGTGAATACCAACACCACTTGTTGAATGTGTACCGAATTTCATAGAACTATAGAACAAGTTTCATAAGTTTGGGAGTTTTGCCATAAAAAGAAAATGTAGAAAATGGACATGCACACAATGTATAAAAACATTTTTAAAAATGTTGAAACTGAAAAATTGTAAATTGCAAAAGGCTCATCTGAACCATGGACCTAATATGTATATAAGGCATATCTGAACCACTAGCCTAATGTGTACCAGGGCAAATCTCAAACCTAATAATTTTTTGTACCAAAGCACATCTGAACCATTGACCTAATATGTGTAGCAAGGCACATCTGAACCTCTAACTTAATATACATACCAAGGCACATTTGAACCACTAGCCTGATAGGTGTACCAAGGAACATTTGAACCACTAGCCTGATAGGTGTACCAAGGAATATTTGAACCATTAACCTAATATGTGTACCAAGGAACATTTGAACTACTAACACCTTGAATGGTTTTGGAGTAATGCTCAAGAAACAAAGGTGACTGATAGATGGATGGACAGAGCATGTTTTTATATCCTGTGCACAAGCAAGAATAAAATAGCAACAGCCAATGAGATACAGACTGATGTGGAGGATTGATGCTGAAGTTATGGAAGTGTCTAGCATAGAGATATGCCATGACAGCTATGGGAGTCAAATCCATTGCATAGAGATATGCCATGACAGCTATGGGAGTCAAATCCATTGCATAGCGATATGCCATGACAGCTATGGGAGTCAAATCCATTGCATCGAGATATGCCAGGACAGCTATGGGAGTCAAATCCATTAGAGAGAGATATGCCAGGACAGCTAACCCAAGTTACATAGGCAGGATTTGAACCTGCTACCTATTGGTTATGAGTAATGGCATACAACTCAGCCACAATGTCAAAGAAGGAAATATTACTTCTGTATAGTACTGATTAAGATGCATCAACACATAAACTTTTACCAGCGTAGTGTTAAACCAAGTTTAATTAGCCAAGATATATAATAAAGCTACAGAGGATATAAAAAAAAATGGCTGAATATATAAATGTTACTCAAGTGTTAAAATTTGGTCACAGCAACCTAGGTTTTATGAAGTGGAGTTACTCACCTTGAGATGCATCCACAAAAACTTTTCACAAGGTAGCTGAAACATGATCCAAGATACCAAGGGTCACAGTGAATGACTTTTGGTTTGATAGAGTAACCATTATGATATATCTACATATATGTACCAGTTTTCAGGAGGGTAGATCAAACATGGTCAAAGATAGTGAGGGTGTAATAAATTAATAGCTAAAAAAAGCAAGTCCATCACATGTGAATATTGGGTCACTGCAACCTACTTTTGGTATAAGTTACTCTCTCTAAGCTGCATCCACATAGCAATTTTCATGTGTAGATGAGTATGTGATTTGGATTTTTAATGCAGCTTTAAGAATTTTTCAGTCATATCACTATGATGTCTGCAGTGTGGCAATTTATAGTGATGTCTAGCACTTCGGCATCATGCTGCATACATGTAGCATGATGTCCCACCCAATCACAGTATCCTGACACCAGGCAGACCAGTCATAACACTAACCTCTTAATGCTGAGCACCAAGCGAGGCAACTGTTAGTACCATTTTTAAAAGTCTTTGTTATGACTTGGCTGGCTTCGAACTTGTGACCTTGCACATCCGAGGTGGATGCTCTAACCATTAGGCCACCAGAGCAGTCATGTGTAGATGAAATAGGGTCCAAGACTCCTAGGGCATAATAAAATATGTAAACAAATGAAAACAGAAACACAAGAATGAACAAATGCACAAATGAAAACACAAACACAAGAATGAACACACACACAAATGAATTGGCAAAATGCTATCTCCCAAACAAAAATAAAATCAATTTAATGGAATCCACATCCTTACCTGCATTATCCGAGAGGCAGAATTATATTCATAGGCTTTGTAGTAAGTGGCTACTGTACTATTGATATCTAGGCTTTGTAGGGTGTGGCCATTTTACTATTGATATCTAGGCTTTGTAGTGTGTGGCTATTTAACTATTGATATCTATAGGCTTTGTAGTGGGTAGTCACTGTACTATTGATATCAACTGACTTTGTAGTGTGTGGCTGCTGTACTATTGATATCTATAGGCTTTGTAGTGTGTGGCTACTATACTATTGATATCTATATGCTTTGTAGTGTGGCCACTATACTATTGATATCTATAGGCTTTGTAGTGTGTAGCCACTGTACTATTGATATCTATAGGCCTTGCAGTGTGTGGCCACTGTACTATTGATATATATAGGCCTTGCAGGGTGGCCACTGTACTATTGATATCTATAGGCCTTGCAGTGTGGCCACTGTACTATTGATATCTATAGGCCTTGCAATGTGTGGCCACTGTACTTTTGATATCTATAGGCCTTGCAGTGTGGCCACTGTACTATTGATATCTATAGGCCTTGCAGTGTGTGGCCACTGTACTATTAATATATATAGGCTCATAATTATTAACACTGACATATGACTCGTTATGTAAATTAATTAACCTTTGACATGCACCCACTTACAATTAATGGTTCATAATAAAAAATAAGACAGATTATCATATAAAATAACAATTTATTCTATTACAAAGACATGTAGAAATTATAATAATTTCTATGTACAATATAATGAGGACTGAAGAGCTTTATTAATGATGCAGGACAAAATGAAAATAAATATTTAAATTAAGGATGCTTTTTCACAAAGGCTACCATCTAGGCTAAACAAGTTGCTACCTAAATTTACATCTTATGACTTAGCTCTGTTGTAAAACAAAATTCTACACTTAATTTTATCTCTTTCATATATTTTGGTGACATAAATCTTACAATAAATTTACTGATCATAAAGATTTCTAAGAAAGGTTTTCATCATCCTGTCAAACTATTACAAACCTAAAATAGTCATTTTAAAATATGCAGTAAATCTCTTCCAAGTATTGGATGGGGGAAGAGATTTAATTAAAGCAAATATATACATAAGGATGAATGAAAGGAATGAAAGATAAAAAGAAGACAAAAACAAGGAAAAAAAAACAAAAATGTAATTACAGCTGTAAAAATCAGATTTAAGGGTGGTATGTCACCTTAATTCCCTACACTGGGTTTTTATTAAAATGACAACTATAGATAGTGGAATACTAATGTCTACTGCTGATCCAGAGGTACTACTAATATCTCTTGCAGCATGTAAAAAATTAATTTAAAAGAAATTTATAAAACTGATGAATGTAATAAAGAAGAAATGTACAAAAAACACAACTTTTAAGATAAATGAGACTTATCAAGTTTCTGTTGTAATGACATGAAAAATGATATTGTGAACATCTTCAAAAGACGAAATGGAATATCTCAAGTATTAGCATTAAGGTTTTGCTGATGATGGCACCAGACACATCATAAATTTGGTGAAAAATGAAATGGCTGTTTGGTTTTTAATGGCACATTGAACACATTATTGGCTGTATCATGCAAAAGAATGGGAGATAAATGTCTTTCCCACAAACACACACAAGCAGCTGACCCAGCTGGTCTGGGCAGATATAAACCTGTGACCACTGGATTACAAATCCAATGCTCAACCAACTGAACTACCACAGCTCCTTCATGAAAAATTTAAAGCTAATAAAACTTCCAGCGCCACTGAGATTTTCTTTTGGTACGAGAGACTTTAAAAGGCACTGCTGTTGTAATTCAGAAGGACAGTGCAAATAGTCAAATGAAGATATGATATAGTTTGCAGTGTTATACAAAGTTAACATTTCTGTAACAATGGCAAGAAAATATCTTCTCTATAGGGAACATCGCCGTGACGTCATAGGGCATGATCATGTGGGGGGTTCCCTTGTCTGGTTGGCAGAAAGACCATAGGCTTACTCCACATTCGATTGAATACGCTTGTTTATATATATATATATATATATATATATATATAGATATAGATATCACTGTTTAACAGTGAAATTTATTGCAGTAATCATATATCAGGATAGGTCTTTATACAAAAACACGCAATTAAAGCACTTCAAAACCAATACACCACCCACATTAAAAAAAAGTTTCCACGATGGAACCACGACAAGTTGTATCGTTTTGTCGTTGATAATGAGTAAAACAACATCAAACAATTCTCTCTCCATCTGTTTACGCACACAATCTTTTATCAACAACGGAAATGTAAAGTTCAATGATAAAACTTGACAACAACATGTATCACCTTCTCCTTATTCTGCATCATGGGTTTATGATGATGATGACGACGAGAAACAGATAATTGTCCATAGCTATTACATGCTAAGGAAATGAGATTAGCCAAGTTTCCGTTTATTGAAAATTTATGCGAGTGGCATATCACTGATACAGCATTCATACTGTACAAATATTTTATTTACACCACATGCTAACACAATTATTTGCCCTTTGAACAGAAAGCAGAAAGGATTGCAATGAAATTGTGTATCCTGTTAAATTCATTTAGAAAACGGGAATAATTTATACTCACTAATGATTAATGAGTGGAAATGCATCATTAATCTATAGGCCTAGAATTAACAGCATGCAGTTCCAATGTTTATATTCGTGTATTATTGCACATGGACGGATCACAATTTGATATGCCAATAGTATACCAATAGTATATCAAATTGCTTGATACCAAAACTGTAAAAGCCATGTTATTTTATATATATATATATATATATATATATATATATATATATATGGAAAATTAGCTAATGTAACAGAACATATATATATATATATATATATATATATATATATTCATATGTATATGTATATAAGGAAAGTGAGTCTTAATGACCTAACTTATATACCCAACATCAGAATCGGGTTTACAGTTAGCACTGCCTATTCAATGGCTTAAGCTGATATATAAATCATCTTCCTTTGTCGCCATGGTGGTTCTGCCAACCAGAGCTCTGCCAACGCTTAGTTGTGAAGTCATACAGGGAATCTCCGATGTTCCCTATTGTTATTCATTGGTATGATTTTGCTTAAGGGATCCATAGTTGTATCATGTTATATCAGGAGTTGTATTACAGTAAGACCTGTCTTGACATACCACTGTTATGTGGGACCACCTGTCTTAAAAGACTTTATTCTCAATGCAGATTTGTTGATTGATTTGTGTTATGACCTAGTATGAGAGACCACCTGGCAGAAGGGGTGGTCTTTCAAGACAGCTCTACAGTAAAACAAAGGTTATAATGCAGAAGATCTATACTGTTATACAGGGATTATACAAACCTTGTATGTTGTAAAGAACTTCACATGAGGCTCTATACTGCACTTCAAAATGTCTTGGTTTTCTCCACTTCAAACACAGAAGCTTATGGTATGTAAATGCAGTTCCAAAACATTTAAATTTTGGCAGTAGTGTAGAAAAAAAAAAATTGCCTAGAATGGAAAAAGGAAAGTGCAGTAATTTTGATGAGTTGATTGGACAATGCATCAAACAAGGAATTTTTATGGATTGCTTAGAATTTTGCATGCAGTATGAACACTTGCATACAACTAGAAGTCTATTATTTTTAGCAGTCCCTCAGTTTAATGGTCCCTTGGTTTAGCAGTCCATTGGTTAGTAATCCTTTGGTTTAGTGGTCCCTTCACTATCCTGCTGCCTTTTTATAGCATTGATATGATCACAAATCCCATTAAATTAGTCCAGATGTGTTTTATTATGTGTGCTTAATTTAGGTCACTTTAGCTCTAATGGCAGATGAGAACAAATTATAATTTGATTTCACATCATTCAATACTTTGTGCTGTAATGCAGTATCAGGATTTTGCCTTGCTGGAATCCCTAAATATAATGTTCCCTCATTTATGATGCCCTTTACTTATATGGCTCACATAACCAGTGTTGTAAAGGGGGTATGCACTCTCTCTCTCTCTCTCTCTCTCTCTCTCTCTCTTGCATTATAAGTTCTTTATAGCATATACATGTTGCTTCATTTGTTAAGAAAGAAAAAATTGAAGTAGCTTGGAAGAAAAAGCTTACAGCCTGTAAAATCATGAATTATCTAAACTAAGCTGTCATACAATTACAACATTTTATCTTGAATTTAACTATCAAGGTGTCACTGGTACAACATCTATCACCATTGCATATTCTTGCTTATAAGTCAAGTCCAACTGTAACTGCATAGTCCCAAACCTGCTGCCAAACAAATGCCAGCAGATCTGGATCTGTGTAGTTTGTTAGGAGTAATCAGTAGAACAATTGACCCAGAGCCTAATTTACCAGTGCATTGTGCAATGGCAGATTGGGCTCTATGCTGTTTGAAGTTGGACTTGACTGGTGAGCAACTGTATATGGTAATTCAAGTATTTTCCTCATATTTTACAACCACATTATTATCTAGGTGATAATATATGTATCAGTATTTGTCTAGGCTTAGGTGAAGTGTATGCAAGAATTTCAGACACCTGTGGGTGTTCTTGTGGATAAAAAGGATTTTCTTTCGATCCAAGGTTTCAGCTCTGTTGTGAATAATGATGAATCTTTATTCTCTCTTTCTCATTTTTATTCCAAATATCTGACATTTTTTATGGTAAATTTTGGCACAGTTCAAAGCAGGTGTAAATAAAAAGGTAGCCAAATATCAGAAACAGGCATGAGGGGAGTATTTCCTACATGGCTTAATATGACAGGTGCATTGTAAGATTTATTGTGATGGGCCCTTACATAAATAACATAGATTACAATAAATCACGACACCGCTGGGTTTGTTGGCTTGTGTGGTTTGTCAGGTGAAATATCAATTGATTTTGGTAAAGTAATTTTTTGATGGACCCAATATGTCAAAATAATTAGTGATTTTCTTCACATACTGTGCAATTCCCCTATGGTAGCAGTTTTATTATAATTAATGCAGTTTCTTAAAGACACATCAGCACAATACTGGCTCTTTAGTACCATGTAAAAATCAGGTGGTAAAAATGGTAAATGTAAATTTTTTTTGCAATCTTTAGGAAGATAAACTCTTCCGAATAAAATAAACATGTCCAGATATATATCTTAAGGTAATGACACACATATAAACATGTCCAGATAAATATCTTAAGGTAATGACACACATATAAACATGTCCAGATAAATATCTTAAGGTAAGACACACATATAAACATGTCCAGATAAATATCTTAAGGTAAAGACACACATATAAATATGTCCAGATAAATATCTTAAGGTAATGACACACATATAAACATGTCCAGATAAATATCTTAAGGTAATGACACACATATAAACATGTCCAGATAAATATCTTAAGGTAATGACACACATATAAACATGTCCAGATAAATATCTTAAGGTAATGACACACATATAAACATGTTCAGATAAATATCTTAAGGTAATGACACATATATTCTTTAAAAAGGATAAAAAATTAAAAATATAAGCCAGGTAGGTAAAATCCTTAAAAATACAGTATCTTTTTTTTCTCCAGAAATGCAAATTATTTTAGTAATGATTTTAGAATTAACTTCAAACATAACCCTAAAGATTTCTTTACTTTTCGGGTATAATGGCAACATTTGACACTGGTTAAATTATTTCAGAATTTGTGTGCAAGAAATATTATTATTTCATGAAGTAACATTTTGTTTGTATTATTTCATGTTGAATTTTCCAAAGGAATTTTAGTATTTATTTTATAGACATTGCAATTAAAAATGTAAGTAAAGAAAGAGAAGTATTTCTTAAAGTACATTCTGAAACCGATTAAGTTGTTACAACGTTTTAAGTATCAAATTCCATTAAGGGGATTTGTTGAGTTCTGTTTTTACTTGTGCCAAATGCTGTTAAATCTAACAAGTTATGTAATACTTATTTATTTTTTGGTGATTTTGTTGTTCTTCATTAAACATTTGTGACTTGCAAAGGTGTAAACTAGCCCCAGGGTGGTAAGGACAGACCTAGAAATCTGGTAATCAGTGTCTGCACAGATTAAAATAATAATACTCAGTAACTGTTTGTACTTAAGGGTGTGACTGGGAACACATTTCTTTGTTATGAATCCTTGTCTAGTCCCCAAGGGCAGGGAGAGATCTAGAATGACCTGTCCTTTTTATACAGAGAACATGATTGTCTTTATGTATATATGTATGTATGTATGTATGTGTGTGTATGTATGTATATGTATGTATGTATGCATTCATGCGTATGTATGTATGTATGTATGTATGTATGTCTTGTTTAATTCCATTTATTTGTTGGACATAACTACCAGTTGGAAGGTATTGACCAGCACATACTCAGGAGCAACTGGACATGGGTCTTATGATTTCCCAAACATCATTATATCATATTGCCTTTAATTTGTTATTCCGTTAAACTGTCAGATAACAACCATAACAAAGTAAAAATTCACAGTGTAGTTTACAGATTGTTTCTTTGTCAGACAGTCAATAAAGGTCAACTAAACTTAATTCAAAGGTTACTAGGTCTATTTCACATTGTTTCTTTCTATGCCAATCAATACAGGTTCACCAACTAAGCATGTAACTGCTCATCTGCCTGAAGGCTGTAATTCGCACAGTTAAATGGTGAAATGGAGGTAGAGACGGCAACTTCATCCTTTAATAAACAACAGTATCATAAGTTTCAAAGACTGGCTTCTAGTAAAAATGTGTTTGCTATTCTAAAGTATTTTGGGTTTTTTAAATTGTTGGGCTTATTATGCCATGAGACAATAACTACTTGCCATGTCAAAGTGTAAACACAGTAAGGATGAAAACTGTAAGTGATTGCAGATAAGAGATTTTCTGTACATTACCTTCAAGCAACATGTTGATGGACTTTTGACAAAGGCTAAAAGCTCAGTGTTCCTCAGAGATACACCCCATTTTTGGCTCCACAGCATGGTGTTTCCTCCATCCATGTGTAACAGCTGTCACTTCAAAGGAATTGAATTTAAGTGTTTGTCATGTGACAATGGTTTCCCAACTAAAGTTGTATTGTGTGAAAATTGAGTTTGTCCCAAACATAAAATCCCAGCATGCGTACAAAAACTAAATTAAAACAATATTTGTGATATTTTAAGGAAATCGTGTTGTATTTATTTTAGCTTTTGTTTTCTTTTTGCACCTTAAAACCTTATGCCAATAAACTTATAAAAAGTTATTTGTAATTAATACATGAAGATAGATCATGTATGTAGATGAGAAATGGTTAGAATAAAAATAGAGTCAAAAGAGCGTAAACATAGCAATAGGTTAGAAAATGGTTTGGAAATAGCCAGATTTTTAAGTAAGAGTGAGAGATGGAGAGCAATGTTTAGGTGACAGACCTTGAACTGATAAATTAAACAGCTAATAACAATATTGTAGCCATGGATACTCATTAATTCATGGTAATTAGAACATCTTTTGTTGCATCATACTGGTTATTTTTCTTTAAAATCGGTTCCTTAGAGCTAGAAACTTCATCAAGCTTCCTTCTTCTGTCTAGATATGATAGCAGCTTCATCAAATCAGCTACATCAGCAATTGCAATAATGAAAGCTGGACTGTAATTATGTATGTATATTGACAACTGATGGATTTGTGAACACTTACATTATTCATGTACTTAAAAAGTTTCATCTAGACACCTTGTTATTTTTATTCATGTACTTTACAAGTCTCATCTAGACACCTTGTTATTGATATTCATGTACTTTACGAGTCTCATCTACACAACATATCATAAACACCACTACATTTTTGGTACATTGATTATGCTTTGAATGAAATCCTAATAGTGGTTAATCATCACAAACAAGTGCCATTTTTTTTTCCAAACACACCTGTCAAAGACATCTCATGAGTTATCTTTTTAACAATTAACACCTGCTCACCTTAAAATTGAAGGCATGCATCAAAGCAATGGCAAGCTCAGAAACTGCTAGAGGCTAGGTTAGGAATTTAAAGTCAGCGAATCCCAGATACATAGAAATATATAATCAAAATGTAATTGATAAGTTAAAATATAATAAATGTATTTATTCCATATTCATAAAAACCAGCTTTAAATTGTAAATGTTTACGTTATTACAACTTGCACAAGAAAATACAAGACTGACCTTGACATTTAATACTACATCGAAATGACATACAGTAGATGAAAGCAAGTGCTTCCAATTGCATAAATGAAGAATGCAGTACATATAAACACTAAATAAATGTACTGATATACAGAGAGAGAGAGAGAGAGAGAGAGAGAGAGAAGACGAATAACAAAAAATTTAATAGAAAATGTTGTTGCAAACTATTCTTTCCCCTATACAACTTCAGTACATGTGCCAACTACCCCAGTGAGCTATATCAGACCCACATGGACATGTTGTTATTAGAGTTGTTGCCATTTTCTGTCCTTCAGCTGAATGGAGTGCAAGACAAAATCTTGAGATCACAACTTGTGTGTTTTTTTATGGGTCACTGTGAAACTGGGTACATATTATTGCCGTCAACAGCATTCCATTTTTTTTATAAGAATGTATGCCCATTTTACATGCAACTGGATTCAGTATATTACGGACTTTTGTGAATGCAGCTATTGCAGTTTTCAGTTTGTTTGATGTAAAGCATAGTACATACTATGATAGATATGCATGCTGGCCAGTCGTTGTACTTGCACCATCTTCAAATGAGTAGTGTCCCTTTGGACACTAGAGTCATCTCCATCATTGGGTGATGGTGAGATGCTGGAGGGGTGGAGGCATATTTACATAGGTAATTAAATTGCTTACCATTCTATTTGTACTTATTTCCAATATGTGCTTATCAGCTGTGAAACAATTGCAGGGTATAGTCAGAGTTGGGTTTTTTTTAATACTTTATACCCTGGTTGCTGTTTCAATTTCAAGTCTAAAATCTCAGTTGTAAAGTGCTCAGCATGAAATGGCATGTTGTGGAGTTTGAATTCAAGTTATAAATGCTAGATAAATACTAACGGCAAAATGTTGCCTGTTTATACTTACTTATTAAGTCGAGTCCAGCTGCAGACAACATAGCCCCTCAAGTGACATCACATAATTTGCCAGCACATCATGGTTTATGTTGTTTATTCACACATTATGTGATGGCAGATTTGAGTCGGTGCAGTTTATAGTTGGACTCAACTTGTAAGTGAGTATATCTGGTACATTGTTTTGATATTTACTTTTCTGTATTTTTACTGAAAGAGAAAGAAAAAGCTCATGCATTCTTGAATGTGTATTCAATATACCAGTATGCTTATTTTCATAGATTTTACATTATATAGTGAACTTCATTTTTTACTAGTAATACTTGAAGTTTTATCTGTATCATATATACATGCATGTTTATTGGTAGTCTAATTAGGTTTTACCTGCAGCAATTAGCTTTTAAGGAGAGGGCAAAGGCTGTTCTTAAAAATTCCCTTTATTGGCCATTCTCCAACCACCAATAATAATTGCAGAAGCTGATTTTATTTAGGTCGATACTTTCTGAGGCCATGCCATCATCCAGATTTATTTGTGAACCCAATTGTGAGTTTGTGCACCATGTACTGTTTGCTTCATCCAGTATTGATGTAATAATCACTAAGAAAAATCCATGTAGATGCTATGGAACATAACAGTTCATTTACATGCTGGAACTTGTCTAGTTGTGAATTCCATATGAGGAGACTGATCAATGGAACATAACAGTTTAATTACATACTGGAGCTGGTCTAGTTGTGAATTCCATATGAGGAGATTGATCAGATTACACAAAATGCCCACAGCCATTTGTGACCAAAACTTTAGACAAGGGACCTCACAGGAATAGGTTGTGGGATGTAACAGGACATCACAGTTACCAAACAATAATGCAGAGCATTGTTTTAATAACATTTAAAAGTTGGCATCTTAAAATTTTGTATTCCAAATTTTCAAGGCATTTATTTACAAATTAGCTCTGCAGTACATGTGTCGTCATTTTTCCACCCATAAAAATCACAATAGCCTTTGAACAAAGGCCACTGTAAGTACTGTTGCAGATCTAGTCCTTTAATAATAATAATAGTAATAACAATGACTTTATTTAAAGAGGGTGACACAATTACATGTAGTTACATGGACCTAATCCTCCTTATGGCCCTCTGTTATATACATATTTACATCCAGAGTACATGTACATAGTCACACACACACACACACACACACACACACACACACACAGCTACATTTATATGGACATAATAAACTAATAAACAGAAAATTTAAATAAACATGCTCCAACCTTTATGCATTGTGTATATACAGTACAACTTGGTACATTGTGTATATATGGTACAACTAGGTACATTGTGTATATATGGTACAACTAGGTACATTGTGTATATACAGTACAACTAGGTACATTGTGTATATACGGTACAACTAGGTACATTGTGTATATACGGTACAACTAGGTACATTGTGTATATATGGTACAGCTAGGTATATTGTGTAAATATGATACAACTAGGTACATTGTGTTTATATGGTACAACTAGGTACATTGTGTATATACAGTACAACTAAGTACACGGTGTATATACAGTACAACTAGGTACATGGTGTATATACAGTACAACTAGGTACTATGTGTATATACAGTACAACTAGGTACATGGTGTATATACAGTACAACTAGGTACATGGTGTATATACAGTACAACTAGGTACATTGTGTATATACAGTACAACTAGGTACATGGTGTATATACAGTACAACTAGGTACATGGTGTATATACAGTACAACTAGGTACATGGTGTATATACAGTACAACTAGGTACATTGTGTATATACAGTACAACTAGGTACATTGTGTATATACAGTACAACTAGGTACATTGTGTATATACAGTACAACTAGGTACATTGTGTATTTACAGTGCAACTAGTTACATTGTGTATATACAGTACAAAAATAGTGAGACAACAAAGTGCAAGGTTAGTGAAATTATACTTTAAGTTGTAATGTATTTGTCAGGTCGAACAGGTTTCACTTTTCATCCATTAAATGGACGTATGTGTACTTCATCTAATTTCCTTGGGATTCTGTTCCAAATTAGTGATTCTGAATGAGTTATGACCATGGCCTTATATGGAAACCATGGCCTTATATGGAAAGCATGCACTATAGTTATATTCAGTCATTAGGATGTCCTGCGCAGAAGGAAAATGGCACTTGCAAGCTTCCATGTACAATTTGCATCAATGAAAAATAGAAAATACATGGGTAGAATATGAAAGTTACACTTCCAAGCTTTCATTTACAGTTGGCATCAGTGAGGAAAATATATGCACAAAACTGACAATAAATGTGTAGAATTTTGGTGGTAATCCCCCTCCATAAGTACCAGTCCTATCCATAATACCTTGCATAAAATTCCCCCGAGTGACTTGCAAAAATGGCAGATTTTGTACAGGAATTTCTGCATCTACCATTATCTGCTGCAAATTATAGTTATAATTGAAGCTGGTATTTATTTATTCTACCTGCACAAAATAACAGTTCTTTTGTTGTCAAAGTTGTTTTCTTTTTTAATAGGGGGTTTGGGCAGGTTATGAATTAAGCAGATGTGATACAACATGTAATGACCTCATGCCTATAAGTAGCCCATGTGGGCAGTGTTTTAAATCCTGTGGACAAACTTTTGTAATGTGTGGCTAAGTTTCAGCAAAAGAGTTGACTGAAGATGATGTTCAAGCAGTGAAAAGTCACAGTTATACAGCAGAAAATGTGGCTACAGTGTCATCTCCCCACAAGTGAAAATCAAAGTGAATTTATGTTCATTATTTCATTTGTTTCGGCTACTGTCCTGCCATACATTTTTTTAAAAGGCCACTATATTGGAGTGCAGTGTACTTTTTACAGTTTAAGACATTAAATACCGTTTCTTGAGTACTTAATAAATGCTATGTAAAACTGAACTTTTGAAATTAAATCAAGCTGTAGAATTTTGTAAAGATCGATTGGCATGCCAACATTTATCTTAATATTGTTTTCTCTAATATCTTTTTCTGTTGCAACAATGTTTTGTGTTTGTCATGAACTAATAGTAAATTATTTCTGGAACAGAAGTTACAAAAAGGTCTGTAAAGCAACGTCACCCTCATTATAAAGTACATGGCTAAAACATCTAAATACAGAAAATTCCAGAGGAATGTTAAAAGGTAATCATCTGCATAGATATTTCACAATTTTTTAATGACTTTTATTCATTTTATAATACATAGATTTTGTTGACTGATTTACCATTTCATACCAATTTTGACCAATAAAATCCTTTTGATGTCTGAAAAAGTTAATGCATGAAGAGTTCTAAATCATGCATATTTTTTTTGCTGTTGAAATTAAAAAAACTTTCTGGAACTCCTCCACAATGGCTGTATCAAGTTAATTACAACTATGTGCCTTAGAATTTTCTGATGAATTTTTTTCTTGTAAATAATTATCATTTAGATTGCCATTATTAATCTAATTGAGTTTTCGATTTCATCAGTCAGTCTTAAATGGATTGCACAATAAAACAGATCAACAGAGGTAAGGTGCATACAAGTTGACAAGTAATAGAGTAGACATACAAATAAAATGAACAAAAGAACCACTGCGATAATGTCCAAAGTTGAAAAGGGAGGTGGGATAATAATTATGTACAGATACAGGTGTGCAGACCAGCTAAAACGTTATCATTGTGTACCCTACATATGGACAAACATTACCATCTTTGGTTGATTGCCATACAACCAGTAATATTCCCATTAAGACTAAGTCAAAATATATTAATGTAAGAAATGATAGAAAAATTGAAGAACTGCCAAATATATGAATTTACATTTGAATGAAAATATAAACGATGATAATAAAGAACCATAACATTTCACAAAATGGACGTTACGGTGATACAGAAATCAGGACTTGAAATGCAAGATGGACGTTATGGTGATACTGAAATCAGGACTTGAAATACAAAATGGACGTTATGGTGATACAGAAATCAGGACTTGAAATACAATATGCCAAGTAGGACACTGAACAGAGGTTGCTATTGAATGGGTGTTTAATTTACCAATGCCATTGACTGGGTATTTCATTTACCAATGCTATTGAATGGGTGTTGCATTTACCAATGCTATTGAATGGGTGTCTTACCAAACAATCAGACAATTATCATCTTATCCAAGAAATCACTAATCTCCCCAAATTAGTGGTCTTGTACACTATACAACAAGACTTTATTTGTTTTATCTACTAAACCCTGTTAATATTTTACCTTTGAGTGTTATTTTGCTCACATTGTTATAAGCAGAGCTACATGGTTGACAGGGTACAAGATTTAGTTCAGTGTAAGCATCTCATTGTGTATGTTGACTCCAATTTTGTTCTGTTTCTTTGGGTAGCAATTTAAATGTTCAGTCCTAATTATTAATAATCTGCATTGAACTAAATGCTTTAAATATATGACAAATAACAGTTAATTTTTTTTGGGGGGGGCTGTAGTGCCAGTTCACCTTTTGGTTGGGTGGGTATCAACACCACTTTTCAGCACTTGACAGGCTATACTAAATGGCTTCCAGTATATTTGGTGGAGGAAGGACCTGGAGAAACACTGACCGATGGGAAGTTACTGGCAAACATTCTCCCATAAGGTGAGGTGTATGAGTGATTTGTAGAGATGAATGCCATGGATCACTCGACCACCTCGATCCCCCTACAAACAACATTTCTATGCTATTTAAAGTCACTGAAGTGTAGAAGCCTGTTGAGATTGGATTCACAAACTGTATTGAACACTTTATGGCCCAAAAATGATTTATTGATATATAACAAACTGTATTGAACACTTTATGGCCCAAAAATGATTTATTGATATATAACAAAAAGATATTAAAGTAAGAGATGGGAAGATTAATCATTCTGAAACTCTGAATAGAGTGAACTAGGGTTTGAAGAAAACAGTTTATTGGTTTCCAAATGATGTTTTTTCTTCATTAATGATATACCCCAATAAGCTGATTGCCCAGATGGATGAACTTGGATTTGAGCTGGTAATCAATCCAAACACCTTTAACCACAACCGAATTGTTGAACCTTAGTAAGGTATGGGTACTGTATCTCAAGGATTGCTGTATATACTCAAATGTAAGTTGGGTCCATCTGCAAAGAAATATGACCCCTTATTGGCTATAACATGTTTGTGTTTTGGACTGTACTTGGATTGTTATCAGACAGGATGTTACATTCATGATGGTAATGAAAGCTTCCCCGTTGGTTTTGTACATTCCATAGGGGTAAGCTATTCCTTATTTGTAATTCTAATAGTTTCAGGATTTGGATAATTTATATAATTAATGTTATCTGAATACTTGGAAGACATGTTTATTTCTTTACAAAGCACAATATTGTTTTTAAAGCAAAATATTTTTAGAGTTGGGTTTACAGGGGTCATGTCAGCAATCAAGCTTTAAAGTCAAGTCCAACAGCAAATAGCATGGACCCTGAGGTGTCATTGCATAATGTACTTGTAGATCAAGGTCTGTTATTTGTTCTGCTGATTATATGTAATGTGAACAAACTGCATTGACCCAGATTTGATGGTGCATTATGTGGGGGTTAGGGAGATCTGGTTCAACACAGTTTGCTGTTGGATCTATATGTGAGTATGTATGTATTCCCTTTACCATCCCACTCCCACCTCCTTGAGATATTTTCCTCATATGCAACATTGAATAAGTTGTATATTGAGTAAAATTGGACATAAACTTTATTATGTTAAAGAATTAGTATACGAATATGCTACAAAAGTAATATAAATCTTTAGATTACACCTGATTTGAAAAGAAAATAAGTATATCAAGAAAGTTTCAGAACACAATAAAGTTATACCTGGTACGAGTAGCTAGGGTTTTATATTTTACTTGATAAAAGAAGATTCATTTGTCATGACTCTTTAGTACTTAAATTTCAAAACTGAATTTACTTTGTAAGAGTTGGTGGTTCATATTTCAGCTAGAAACTTGATACAGTCTGTTAACAAAGTTTTCCTTCAGCTTGTTAAAGACACAAGTTAGAGGCAAAAATGTTGTACATTATAGTAGTTAGAGATTTCTGGGTCCTCGCTAAGTCTTGATTTTGATGTTTTACAGCACAGGGAACATTTTTAATGCTATATATCAGGGGTCGGCAACCTATGGCACGCGTGCCACAAGGTGGCATGTGAAGAGGTTTTGTGTGGCACGTGAAGGGCAGCCAAAAATCTCGATTTTAACGGTGTTACTCTCTTACTGGTGGCACATGCTTATTCATTTTGTAATTAACCCGGAAAAAAAGTGGCACGCTATATAAAATAGGTTGCCGACCCCTGTTATATATCGAGCCGAGGCAAGCAGTGTACAAGCGCCTTGCCAACTACACATGCCAGTAGCCAATACAGGCAGATCTAATGGCTGTAATCCAAATCAGCCTGTGCTTATCAGGAGACTAAGGCCTGCACTACAGTCTCAGACACTTTGGCTCTCTTCTCTCTAAGAAGTAGGAAAAACAGAAGTTTCCTTAGACTGGTAGTTCTGCATTATTTTTTGCATGACCTTGTCACTAATGCTGAGTTAACAGTCTCTTCTATGCATGCTGAGTTGTCTCTAACTGCCCCAATCATAGATGTGGAGTTGTTTCAAACTGCCCAGTCCATGGATGCCAAATTGCCTCTACCTGCCCCATCTATACATACTGAGTTGTTTCTACCTGGCCTATCCCTGGATACTGATTTGTTTCTAACTACCCCATCCATGCATGCTGAGTTGTTTCTAACTACCCTATCCATGCATGCTGAGTTGTTTCTAACTACCCTATCCATGCATGCTGAGTTGTTTCTAACTGCCCCATCCATGGATGCCAAGTTGTTTCTGAAAACTTTTTGAGCCAAATCAAAAACAACTGCTTGGAAACTAGTATTTATATTCAGATTGGGGTGAAATTGTATACAGTCATTCATATATGCATACGGATTGGTAACACCTGAAAAATGTCAGTGCAATTTGATCCGTTGTCATCTTTACCGTAGTGACCAAATGAGGGGAAAGGGTGAAAAACTATTTGTTGGGGAAAAAAGATCAAATATTATGTATAGTTTTCTGTTTAAAAATGTTTTCAAAATGTGTGTACAGATAATTAAATTTTTGTCTTCATATCTAAATATCATTTATCAGTTTATTATTTCTAGGTCAAAGCTGGATAATTGAAGTTTTAATATTCTACTTGTCCACACATTTCAATATTTTTTACTCCCTGTTTTGGAACTAACTGTATTTTCATCAAAATTAATTATATTAAGGGAGAAAGTCTTTATTATCATCATGGTAACTGTGCAATAATGAAAGCCTCAAAGGGTGCAGTTACCAAGGCACAGTTCAGGGTGTGTTTGCTTATACAGCGTTGCTTGAGTGAGTGTTCTAATATTAATCAATTATTTTGAATTTCAGATGTGCAAAAAAAAATCTGAAACTTGAACTGATAGTGTAGATTTTATTGATTGAATGCACCATCATATAGTAAGGACTGTGCTTATTGGCAGAAGCATTAACTCTGACCTAAACATTTAAACTTGTTTGTATTTCTTTAATAAATTATAAATTCTGTTTTTAGGCTAATTGTGTGCATAAAATGTGCAGATATATGGCTGTGTTTCATAAGTTTCCCTTTGGACATGATAGGATTCATTAACGAATTGGAAACATAACAAACTGTAAAGGTAACAGTTATCTATTCATCTCCTTCATCACCACTGAATATCATTTCTTCTTACAGTGAAATTTATTAATGTATTTTCTGTCTCTGGTTTTAAGAACTGCATAGCATTCCCTAACTATAAAACTTGTTATTGTAACATGTTACGGCATAACACATTAAATATATGAACTGCAAAGACACACCCCCACTATAAAACTTGTCATTATAACATGTTTGGGCATAATGCATCAAATATATATAAACTGCATTGCACTCCCCAGCTATAAACCTTGTCATTATAACATGTTAGGGCATAATGCATTAAATATATACAAACTGCATATCACTCCCCCACTATAATCCTTGTCATTCTAACATATTAGAGCATAATGCATTAAATATATATATATATAAACTGCATAGTACTCCCTCACTATAAATGTGTGTGTGTGTGTGTGTGTGTGTGTGTGTGTGTGTGTGTGTGTGTGTGTGATTTACATTTTTAACGTAGCTTTAGCAATTTTTCAGTCATATTGCTACAATGTCTGCAGTGTGACAGTTTATAGTGATGTCTAGCACTGGGGCATCATGCCACAGACATGTAGCATGATGTCCAACACAGTCACATTATCCTGACACCAGGTCGACCAGTCCTAACACTAGCCTCTTAATGCTGAGCACCAAGCGAGGCAGCTGTTAGTACCATTTTTGTAAGTCTTTGGTATGACTTGGCCGGGGATCGAACCCATGACCTCCTGCATCCAAGGCAGACGCTCTAACCACTAGGCCACTGGAGCAGTCCCCTCACGATAAACCTTGTCATTGTAACATATTAGGGCATAATGCATTAAATATATATCAACTGCATAGCACTCCCCCACTATAAAACTTGTTATTGCAACATATTAAGGTATAAAGCATTAAATATATATAAATCACACAGACTCCCCCTCACTATAAGGAGCTTCATTATAACGGTTCATTTTATCAGATGAGTATAGTCATGGATACCATTTCATTATGAGGTAGTCATATTATATCATGCACTAAATTATAAGGTGGTTATATCATAAAACTCTATCCTCTGTGGTTCCCATGGACAACATTATAATGAGGTCCCATGGACAGCATTATAATGAGGTCCCATGGACAGCATTATAATGAGGGAGTAATGTCTACTTCTCAATACCAGTTTTATTTGATACCCTTGATGCCTTCACTGTATCTTAAAACCAATTCCACTAAGTACTCATAATTAGGAGGTTTGTAGGACATAATGGTATTATTTGAAATTTGATATCTTTCGTTGGCATAATATGCAGTTCATTAAATTCTGGGTCATTTTTGATTACAAGGGACATGTCATTGTAGGTATCTAATGGCAAATCTCCACCTTTATTTCCACTACCAAATTTTATCTCTCTTGTTGAAAGAAGGTGTGAGATTGTTATAGGCGATAAAGAACATCCAATTGAGAGATTTTAAAGGGTACCCCCTAAGTAGTAGCTTCGTTATAGATGGTTAATTTGATTTATAATGTATGACCTAGCAATTTGGTATGACAAAGCAGAATGTTAAAATGGTACATTTTTTATACATGTACTTTACCAAAGGAGTCACCGTGGTAGTTGATCTGGGCTGATCAGATGATGAGAATTAAACCCACACCTTTCTGGTCAGAGGTTCAAAACCTTAACGATTGAGCTGTGATTGCTCCAGTGTGTACATTTGGATAATGTACAAAGAAGAGACAGTCTAGGCTTAAAGTTACACTTTGTTAGTGATGAAACTATCAGAGATCATAATATAGTTGTTACTGACCAGGTTATCAATACATTGTCCTTTGCTCCCAGGGATTGTATCATATTTGTGGTATGGAAACAACATGAATACTGAGAGTAAGGAAACCATATGAATACTGAGAGTAAGGAAACAATATGAATGCTGAGAGTAAAGAAACAATATGAATACTGAGAGTATGGAAACCATATGAATACTGAGAGTAAGGAAACCGTATGAATGCTGAGAGTAAGGAAACCATATGAATACTGAGAGTAAGGAAACCATATGATTGCTGAGAGTAAGGAAACAATATGAATACTGAGCAAGGAAATAATATGAATATGAGAGTAAGGAAACAATATGAATACTGAGAGTAAGGAAACCATATGAATGCTGAGAGTAAGGAAGCAATATGAATACAGAAAGTAAGGAAACTATATGAATACTGAGAGCAAGGAAACAATATGAATACTGATAGTAAGGAAACAATATGAATGCAGAGAGTTAGGAAACTGTATGAATGCTGAGAGTACTGAAACCATATGAATATTGAGAGCAAAGAAACCATATCAATGCTAAGAGCACGGAAACCATATGAATGCAGTCAAGTCTGTTTTTTAATGACCTAGTATGGTCCAGTTTATTTAAACTGGCCATTTTCTCTGCATTCATTGACTACACACAGGAGTTTCAATAAGAAATAAAGTAACAGGAGAAGTAGGAGAATAAAAAGGGTAGATGGGAGGGTAGAAGCTTCCTCTGGTGCTCCAGGGGACAGTGCCACTGGTGGGAGGGGGATATGGATGGCTGCACTCATAAACTGACATGGTGTTCATGTATCAGCTTAAAGGTAAGACTTTCTTTCCTTGATGGAAAAATGTGAAATTTCAAAATAATTTTTTGAGTGAAATTAATAGTGATAATTGATATGGGGTGTGGGGGGTAGTGAAGATCTATTCCTGGTCTTCTTATGGGTTCCATTCATATTAATAAGGAAAAATATAAACATTATCATGCAAAGTCATACCTGCCAAAACATATCACACAAAAATTTGATTTATTGACTCCCAATACCCCCTATCCCCAACATGGTCATATTTATAGAAAAATATGATTTTAAGTAATCTTGGCTTTTAAAAGCGAGTAGAGACCTTTGATGTTTGTGACATGTGAACAGCCATACTTAATGTCTGTGTAAGCTGGTCAGAGATAAATGTAACTACCATCACCTAGATTACTTAATTGACTGACATTAGCTTTGGTGATGCTGTGTTAATAAGAATCATTTGTTGGAGATCGCATTAGGCTAATCTGCTTAGGTAATTACAAAAGTATATCTTTCTATCAGTTCAAAAGCCAACAGTGTAAATGTAGGAAGAGATACAAGGAAGTTCATAAATGAATAAAGATTATTCATGGTCATACATCAACTAACTAATCAATCGGGTGTGTCCAGCCTCCCAGCCAAATTTGGCCTTGTCCTTTGCACTGTATGGCCATGTAGGCAGTGCTTTCAAAAATATGCATTTTAATTAATATGCATAATTAATGATAAGGAACTGTTCATGCTCATGCAGCTCATGACCTTAAGCATTTTATCTGTTTGGATCAAAGCCACAAAAAAAAGTTGGACATCCTTGTAATCTATAATAGGTTGGATTCACATTTTCTTCATGTGTAGTGTTAGTGAACATCGTATGATTTTTCTTGTGTGCCTATGATCTTAAGACCAGCAGCATACTATATCATTGTCTGTCCATCCTTTCTGGCATATCTAGGTCTTAATTCTGCAGTGGCTTTAGAGAGTGTTCATGAAATTTTGCCCAAGTATATATTGAGACTTGATGGTATTACATATTATTCATGCTCCCAGCTGTGACTTGTATACTTGTCTCTAGTATAACATTTTTAAACTTTCAAGATATTTTATGAAACTTCGCTCAATTTTTATAAATGATGATGTATCACATACTATGGCCACATGCCCAACCACAAGGTCAAGTAGTGTCAGACATGCCCTCGACCTCTAAGTCAAGGTCATGACAAAGGAAAATGTAATTCTGCAACTTATGACCTTATATAGAATAAATATAATTTTCGTACTGCTGAAGATACCTCAGTGAAACTTGTCTGAAATGTATATCATGACTAGAGTCGTGCTTTGTACTATAACCACACCCATTTTCTCAAGGTCAAGGGTCATGGTCACATCAAAAGGAAATGTAGCTCTTTGATTAATTGCATCATTCTCTGAGCATTACTTTTGAATCACTGAAGATATTTTAATGAAAGTTTAGCCAATTATATATTATCTTTAAACAGGTATAAACTGTCTTGCCTAGGCTGTTAAGGCCACACCAAATTAAATGATTGTTTTTTTTTCAGAATTCAAAGAAATTAATATTGACTTAGCAATCAAAGTTCATTTTGTTGTGTATTTTTTCTTAATAAATTTAAAGTTTCAGAAATGAAGGAATTATTTTTTGTACTTGTGATAACACTTGTATGAAATATACAATTTTCTTACTTTTTATTAGAAATGGGTTCAGTGACTTTGGGGCAAAACTTGTATTTGTTTTCTATCTTGCATATTTTTTTACCTGAATTTCTGACAAATGAGAAGTTAAGGACAAAATGTATTTTCAGATTGTATAACCACATCTTACATAAATTAAGGATGGTGGAATTCCCAAATAACAACACATTCATTTTGTGTGACCTAATTCACAGCAGAGTTAATGGGTCTAGCTAAATATCTCATCAATTTCAACTTAGTTCTTGATAAAAGTCTGTTTGAAGATCATCAGCTATTTTTCAACTAATTTTCCCTGCAACGTAGTTTATACCTTGTCTTTTGATAATATTCACATAAATACCATATATTGGTAGGAAAAATGTGAGGTTTTCTGTTATCATTCCTAAGTCTCACAGAAGTTTATACCTATACAGCGGTGAACTTACCCCTTAAAGTGGAGAGCTTAACAGTTCAAATACCACTCTAGATTTTTGAAAGCTACTGCTTGGATTAACTTCAAATCCCTTATCATACTGGGCAGTATTTGTACATGATGATTACTTTTGCCATTATCAAATCAGAAAGAATAAACACAACTCCCTCGCAGTACTTCAGATGTTCACACCCACTTAACAAACATATGCACTTTAAAGTAATTGCCAATGCAACTCAGTTTAATGAGCTTTCTTGCTTTCATGGTCAAATATTTCACACCACTTTTGTACAGGGCATGTCATTGTATAGTAGATCAGATGCTTCTTATTCTTATGTCCCATATTTCATACACAGGTCCAACATTGGCAGCTACCATATTTCTCAGGTGATAAATTCATCCCAGACTTGTACAGATGGTTAAGTGAATCTTCTATGTAAAGCAGACAAAAAATACTTGGCCCAATGATGAGTTCAACCACCATTTTTCTTCACATTTGCTAGGCTGTCCCCATAGTCTTGTCATGAAGGTAATGCTTGATTAGCCTTATTAATTTGTACCTACCTGCAAAAAAAAATTAACTTGGATAGCAGTTAACAAAATGAAGCAAATAGTATGGTTGGTTGGTTGGTTGGTTGGCTTTTACAGCCTTTTCAACATGGTACTACCTATATCTTGCCAAGAATTTAGAATATTAAGTGATTTTCATAGAGATGCACAGAGACACCTGCTGGCCTGAGCAGGTAGCAAATCCACATGCCTAGGATTTCAAGCCTGATGTACTACTACCAACTGTCAGATACCAAAGTTGCCAGTAAAGATTGTTACATGAGACTATTTAAAGTGCTTGGAGTCATCAGCATAAAAAAAAATATTGTTGGAACTTTATCCCTCTTCTTACATTTTGGTATGCTGATATTGATTGTCATTGCTGAGTTTCATTGGTGAGATATAAATTCTCATTTTGTTGAATTTCAAACTGAATACATTTACATGATGTCATATTGCAGTAACATTGTCGCTGAGTCAGTGTCCTGATACAGGATCATTCCCTAAAATATACCGGTATTGAGAAGATTTTTTTTTTGTTTTTGTTTTTTTTTTAAAACTGTACTTTCAACACATTACTGGCTACATCATTTCAAGCAAATGGGAGATAGCCTCTCCCTTGAACACACTTGCAGCCGACCCGGGCATTCTTGGGTGGGTATCAAACCCAGATGTCTAGGAATGTGAGTCAGAGGCTCAACCAGCTGAACTCTCATAAATACATTAATGTCCACCCCTTTTATTTTTTCTAACTTTTCCCATACTCCTCATGAACCATCCCACAGAAAAATTTATTTTGATGTACACATATGAACCTGTGTTGCTTTTTTTCTTATACCACGTTCTTAATGAATGGTCTAATTTAAGGTCTGTAATTTCTTACAGCTAAATGAAAAAGATATGATAAAGTTTTTTGTCCGTGTTTGTGAATATTTAATATACGTATACAAATTTGGTTATGGTAATTCATTTTGGTTGTTTTTGCTGAGCTGTTAAGTTGATATGGCACACACCTGCATGAATGTTATTATATTGCCTTTGTTCATTTAATGGTTTAGTCAATGATGTTAAACATTTTGTGTTAAAGGTTTATAGATCAAGCTTTATACAAGTCAAATACAATGGACATGGTGATGTACCAGGTTCCATTGATCACTTGTTTTGTGTTTTTAGCTTGATACATTGACATTTTGAAGAAACTGTATTTCTCCAAAGATAGCCCATAGTTAATAAAAACCCATCCCTTACTCCCAGCATGTGCAACCTATGGCCCATGGGCTGCATCTGGCCTGTGACATTTTATCCAGGCATGTGCAACCTATGGCCTATGGGCTGCATTTGGCCCATATGACATGGTTTTATCTGATTACCTTTAAATCATACAGTGTGGCTATTGCTATCTGGCCCTTGATGAAACTGCATGTACCTGTCCTACTCAAAGAAAAATTTGTAAATTTGTTTTTAAGAAAGCTATTTGGATGTAAAACTCATCCCCACTATTAAACAAACTTTTTCAACACTTACTGAGCTTATTATTAGATAAATGATGTAAAAGAACCAAATTGTTAAAATGTGAACAGTGTCTTTCAACATTTGTATTATCTTTTTGCATAAAAGGTATAGCATTTTCAAACATCTGATCCATGGCTGACCCAGATGTGGTAAAGGAACTTACATGGCTGGAAATACTGATGGTATATACTCACTTGTAAGTTGAATCCAACTGCAAACAACACAGACCCTGAATAGTCGTAGCATAATACATTGGTAGATCAGGATCTATGTCAGTTGTTCTACTGATTACTCCTAACATAGACTCAGATCTGCCTTCACATTGTGGTAGAGCTGGGTCTATGCAGTTTGTAGTTTGACCCAAGCTATAAATGAGTGTAGATGGTAACATATATTACTATCTCCTAGATTTCATGCTCCAATTAGCATCAAAGACCCTGTGAAATGAGTACTTATTAGAGTTAAGTGAAATACTTCCACGCTTGAAAATTGATAGATTAGTACATACCTTGAAAGGTTCTTAATTAGTACACAACGAAATGGTAATTGTATTGCAGCAAATATTAGTGTAAGTGTCTTCAGTGAAAGTTTTGGCTACAGTTATACAGATTACTTGACACTACTTTTGATCATTGAGAGTTCTAATTATATTTAAGTACAAATGTCATGACACTACTTTTGACCCTTTTGAAAGTTTCAACATTTGGCAAACAAATTTCATGACGCTACTTTTACTCATTGAGAGTTTTGACTACATTTGACAAACACAAATGTCATGACACTACTTTTGACCCTTTTGAAAGTTTTGACATTTGACAAACACAAATGTCATGACACTACTTTTAGTCATTGAGAATTTTGACTACACTTGATAAACACTAATGTCATGACATTACTTTTAATCATTGAGAGTTTTGACTACATTTGATAAACACAAATGTCATGACACTACTTTTAATCATTGAGAGTTTTGACTACATTTGACAAACACAAATGTCATGACACTACATTTAATCATTGAGAGTTTTGACTACATTTGACAAACACAAATGTCATGACACTACATTTAATCATTGAGAGTTTTGACTACATTTGACAAACACAAATGTCATGACACTACATTTAATCATTGAGAGTTTTGACTACATTTGACAAACACAAATGTCATGACACTACATTTAATCATTGAGAGTTTTGACTACATTTGACAAACACAAATGTCATGACACTACATTTAATCATTGAGAGTTTTGACTACATTTGACAAACACAAATGTCATGACACTACATTTAATCATTGAGAGTTTTGACTACATTTGACAAACACAAATGTCATGACACTACATTTAATCATTGAGAGTTTTGACTACATTTGACAAACACAAATGTCATGACACTTTTAATCATTGAGAATTTTAACTACATTTGACAAATACAAATTTCTTGACACTAAATTTGACTACCCAGTACTTTTATCAAACTCACATGACACTAGATTTGATCTTTTTGCGAGTTTTCAGTACATATGACAAGTACAGCTTATATGACACTAGTTTTAACACTTTGAAGGTTTCCATGATATTTGACAAGTTCATCACACATGACAGTGATGATAATAGCTTTGACCCTTCAAGTGCATTTACATGTACAACTAACATGACACAAGCTTTGAATATAAGCCTACATATTTAGTCAAGTTTGGGCAGTCAAACAGCAAAACAGTAAAACTTAATCCAACAGTCATCGTATAGATATATGTACATGTTATGTAGCTAACACAAAGCTTGTTTCAAAAGTACAATCAAGTATTATATAAAGGCTGGGGAATTAATTCCTCAAACTTTTGACAATGTTCAATTTTAGATTTGAAAGATCGAGTTCTTAATACAAATGAAGTAATATACCATATGTGTATTTAGTAAATAACACTTAGACCAATACAATGTGGTATGATGTGCAGTTAAGTTAACATGTATATACCATACCTATACATGGATCTGGTAAATAATGCTTAATACAATATGGCATGAGGTGTAATTAAGTTACATGTATATGTCGTATATGTCTTTGGTAAATAACACTTAGACTAATACATTGTGGCGTGATGTGTAATTAAGTTACATGTATATACCATACATGTATTTGGTAAATAACAGTACAATGTGGCATGAGGACATGTATATACCATACATGTACATGTATTTGGTGAATAACATTTAGACTAATACAATGTTTTTTGGTGTGTAATTAAGTTATATGTATATACTATTCATGTATTTGGTTGTTGTCGTAGGGTTTAATGCCATTTTTCACAAGATAGGCTATACATGGCAGCCAGTATAAATGGTGGAGGAAGAACCCGGGAAAGCCCCGGAAAGAACCATTGACCCACAAGAAGCTACTGGCAAGCTTTCTCACATACCAACATTAGCTGAACCCGAGACTCAAACCCATGCAGGCAGAGGTGAGGTGGCATTGATCTGTAGCAGTGAGCACCTAATTTAGACCACTCGGCCACTCATGTATTTGGTAAATAACACTTAGCCTTGTGGTAGAACTGTCACTGAAATACAATATTAATTTTAAAACTCCTAGGAAATTTCATGGTGGTATTTTATTTAGATTTTATAAATAAATGGGGATTTACTAATTAAGTATTGTCCATTGTGCATCCAAATCAGAGGTGATTAAGTATTGACCTATATATTGCCATACCCATGATGCATTTGGTTGATCAGGGTCTTATGGGATTCAGATAGATATGATCAGGCAGGTGACCTAAATTCTAGCAATAATATAACACCATTCTCAAGTCATAAAGAATTTAACAAAAATATGATAGTAACTTCCTACATGGTTCTACTCTATTCCCTTACACAATACAGTAGTCTTTGTTACAGGAATCTGTGATCAAGAACAGCAATGTCAACAAAACTGTAATGCAATAGTTTATTACAGATTGTGGACAGTGTATTTTGTTGCTGAACTTCAATAACATGCCAGTACTCACATAACAAGCTATTTTTGCAGTCAAGATAAAAGAGTTTAAATAGACATTAAGTTGCAAAGTGTTGTATTAGGTTTCAAATGTATGTCAAAGACCATTATTATGCTAAATGTGAGAGGTTTATAATGGGTAAATTCTAGTTTTAAAATGAAATTGGGTCAGGGATTTAAAAATTTATATTTCCCACAAATGGACACAAATTTGAAATGAAATAACTGTTTTGGTCTGATTTCTGATTACTGTGGATTGTTTTATTTGGCAGCACCAGTTCTTTATGGTCTTGCTTACAATTTTCATCACCACAGAATTGAATGGAAATGCATTTTAAGAACAGGAGGTGGGCGCCCTGTTTTCTTTATAACTGAATAGTTTGTGTTGAGTTAAAATTCATATTTTGCAGCTGTCGGATCAAAATCAATGAAACTGTTTACACCCCAAAATGATGGATCCACACTGTTTTGCAGAATTTACTGTATATACATATTTTTTGAACCCACCTGCAAACTGCACTGACCCAGATCTCCTATCACATAATGTGCCATCAGATCAGGGATTTATGCTGCCCGTTAGGAGTAATCAGTAGAACAAACAACATAGACCTTGGTCTTCTGGTACATTTTATGTTGGCAGAGCCAGGTCTATATCTTTTACAGTTGGACTTGTCTTGTGTGTGAGTACATATGATGGCAGATACAATACATTTTTAAATGTAACTGATATACATGGAACATAATATCAATCTCCCTCGCTATAAGGTCCTTCATTATAGCACACTTTCTTTTTAAAGGTGAAAATGATCATGGATCCCATTTCATTAAATTACTTATGTGCTTCATTGTAAGATAGTCTCATTATCAGACAGTATGCTCTATAGTAATGCACACATATATATATATATATATATATATATATATATATATATATATATATATATATATATATATATATATATATATATATATTAAAATATTTAATTAATTTTGTTTCAAAAGAATTTTTTTTCTTCTTCAGAAATTAACAATGGCATACCACCACCTCCCAGTACTGCATTTCTGTCCAAGGCCCTTTCCATGGAAAGTTTGCATCAACCAAAGCCAAAAGAAGAACCTCCTCAGACAGATCATAACAGTAATATTAACAAGCAGAAAGAGAAAGAAAAAAGAGGTTGGTAAAGCTGATGTCAATTTGTGATAGATGCTGAGTACCATTTATTGTCCTAGCAAGGGCTACACCAATATTGCTTTGCATCATTCTGGTTACACCAGTATTGCTTTGCATCAATCAGGCTACACTAATGTTGCTTTGCATCAGTCAGTCCACACCAATATTGCTTTGCACCAGTCAGGCCACACCAACATTGCTTTGCATCAGTCAGGCCACACCAATATTGCTTTTGTCTGTCAGGGAACACCAATATTGCTTTCATCTGTCAGGCTACACCAGCATTGCTATGCATCAGTCTGACTTCACCAATATTGCTTTCATCAGTCTGGCTTCACCAATATTGCTATGCATCAGTGTGATTACACCACTATTGGTATATATCATCAGTCATGCTACACCAATGTTGCTATGCATAAGTCAGGCTACACCAATATTGCTATACATCAGTCTGATTACACCCGTATTACTATACATTATCAGTCATGCTACACCAATATTGCCATGCATAAGTCAGGCTACACAAATATTGCTATACATCAGTCTGATTACACCCGTATTACTATACATTATCAGTCATGCTACACCAATATTGCTATGCATAAGTCAGGCTACACCAATATTGCTATACATCAGTCTGATTACACCCGTATTACTATACATTATCAGTCATGCTACACCAGTATTGCTATGCATAAGTCGGGCTACACCAATATTGCTGTACATCAGTCTGATTACACCACTATTGCTATACATCATCAGTCATGCTACACCAGTATTGCTATGCATAAACCAGGCTACACCAATATTGCAATACATCAGTCTCATTACACCACTATTGCTATACATCATCAGTCATGCTACACCAGTATTGCTGTGCATAAGCCAGGCTACACCAATATTGCTATACATCAGTCTGATTACACCAATATTGCTATACATCATTATGTCCACAAGCTGTATTTATGGTAAGGACTGGTCCTACAATATATAGCTCAAAATATTGTGATAAAGTGAAACCCGTCTTGAAAGACCACTGCTGTGTGAGACCACCTGTCTTGAGACCATATTCTCAACACACAAATTTAATGATTATATAGCATTGTGACCTGTTCTGAGAGACCACCTGTCTTGAGAGACCATAATTTTATGGCAGAAAGGGTGGTCTTTCAAGACAGGTTATACTGTATTCAATAATTTTAAATCTGATGATTAATGGTATAGCTCAACCTACGTTATAGCAGTTAACCTTTCAGTAGTATAATAATCAGGGTCTTGTCCCTACAAGAAATGATTCAAACTGTGTGCATGCATTATGAATGCCAGGCATGAAATAGGCAATTCTTCAGGGCTACATACACAAATGCATGCAGGTATGAGCTTTTCAGGTGGATTTGGCCTTGATGAATATTCATTAATTGGGTCAAATCATCAACAATGGTACATCTTAAGATCTAAATGAACTAGGGACAGTGTGTCCCCCAGTGTAATAGAGAGACAAATAATTGTTTGCATTTGAAGTACTGATCAGAAAAGTGATCCTCAAGGGATGCACAGGAGTCACAATTTGGGAAATTGAGATAAATTTTTGTAGCCAAGCCTCAGCTCTGTACTGTAGGTGCAACACTATTCTGGTTGTCCTATAGCGAATTTTACAATGCATCTCATTTTGTCAAAGTTAAATACTGGTGTTATCAAGCCCTAATTCAACAAATCTCTTCATTTTTTGTGACATTTGGTTGGTCATCCAGCTGACAAAGGGAAATGCGTATAGACACATATACTACAAAGTGTGATGAAATTGAGACCAAAGAACAAGTGTTGTTAAAGTCAGTGAGGTGTTAAACTTCTCTTCCAAAGAATTATGTTTTACATATAGCGCATTATTTTCACGTGCTGTCATTACTGTGCTATTATCCTGATATCATCTTTATATTAGTTTATCAAAGGTACAACAGGTTGTCATCACCTATTCTGGGTAGTTATACACTCTGAGACATTGTTACTATTGTAAGTGCCAAAAGATAAAGAGGAGGCACTCTGAAGGGGACTGTCATTCTGGAAAAGGTTGGAAAGACTGTTAATTCTTCCACAAAAGTACAATACATTTTTTTTTAGTAAATTTGTTTCACTTTTCAAGCTACTGATCATTAATTAGTACAGTGTTCCCTCTCTATAAATCCTCTCAATATAGCACTGCTCTCATAATGCAGGTTAAATATTTTTCTTACATTTCTGTTTAACTTACCTCACCTGATTTTAGTTTTTCACTATTGAAAAAATAAATCTAATGTGGTTTCAGTTAAATACCTGATTTTATTGTATTTTTTCACAATCATGACAATCTTTTTGGAATGCTTTGGTTTGCTTTGCTTTGTTGCTTTATTACACAGCAGCACAAGTAGGTTATTTAGTGTTGAGGCAATTAGAGTAAATTGCCTTGCCTAGAGACACACCATGGTACATGTAGCTGACCCAGTCTGCTAGAATGGTAGGATATGAACCTACTTCCTGTCCCAGTCATGAGTCTATCATGCTAACAACTGAGTCATTACAGTTCCCTCATCGGTGGCCCCGAGTGGCCAAGTTGTTTAAAGTGCTCTCCGTTATGGATTACTGCCATCTCACCTCTGTCTGCGTGGGTTTGAGTCTAAGATTCGGCAAATATGGATATGTGAGAAAGCTTGCCAGTAGCTTCCCGTGGGTCAGTGGTTCTTTCCGCGGATTTCCCGGTTTCTTCCTCCACCATTAATACTGGCCACCATGTATAGCCTGTCGTGTGCTGAAAAATGGTGTGAAGCCCAACAACAACAACAACAACAGTTCCCTCATCCTTTTTGGAATGTGATACTTCAAAATAATTGACTTAAGTTATAACTTGGGTCACTTTTACGATATCTACTACCTATCTGTTTTATTTTATACATGATGTCTTCTTCAGAAATTAACATCTTTATCTTGATTCTTTGATCTTGTAGTTACTATATAATTACATATTCTGAAGGCTATCTTATAGTAACTATATAATTGTCGTTACTATATAATTACACTTATTTTGAAGGCTATCTTTGTATTTTAGAACTGATATTCATCATCAAGTATGGGCAAAACTGGCTCAATTAGATGCACAAATCAATTTTGGAATTGAAAAAAAAATAATAATTTTTTTTTTTACCCTGGGGGAAAAAAGTGCTATTATCAGCACTAAAAAAAGAAGGGTCAGTCAACCAGAAATACATTTTTTTTTTTTGCCTTATGTAGTGTCTTGTATATATCTAGAGAGATTCTTAAAAGTTCCACAGCTTCTGTGCAGACTTGCACATTTGGTATGGGATTGCTATGCAAATAGCAGTACACTGGGTTTAACATGTTTACAGTGTCAGTGCACTCTTTGTTTGCTATGATTAAGATTTAGGATGGGGTCTGTATAACAAAAATAGTGCACTCTGTGTTTGGTATGATTAAGATTTAGGATAGGGTCTGTATAACAAAAATAGTGCACTCTGTGTTTGGTATGATTAAGATTCAGTATAGGGTCTGTATAACAATGCACTCTGTTTGGTATGATTAAGATTTAGGATAGGGTCTGTATAACAAAAATAGTGCACTCTGTGTTTGGTAGGGTTAAGATTTAGGATAGGGTCCGTGTAACAAAAATAGCGCACTCTGTGTTTGGTATGATTAAGATTTAGGATAGGGTCCGTATAACAAAAATAGTGCACTCTGTGTTTGGCTTGATTAAGATTTAGGATAGGGTCTGTATAACAAAAATAGTGTACTCTGTGTTTGGTATGATTAAGATTTAGGATAGGGTCCGTATAACAAAAACAGTGCACTCTGTTTGGTATGATTAAGATTCAGGATAGGGTCTGTATAACAAAAATAGTGCACACTTTGTTTGGTATGATTAAGATTTAGGATAGGGTCTGTATAACAAAAATAGTGCACTCTGTGTTTGGTAGGGTTAAGATTTAGGATAGGGTCTGTATAACAAAAATAGTGCACTCTGTGTTTGGTATGATTAAGATTCAGGATAGGGTCTGTATAACAAAAACAGTACACTCTGTGTTTGGTATGATTAAAGATAGGGTCTGTATAACAAAAACAGTGCACTCTGTGTTTGGTATGATTAAGATTTAGGATAGGGCCTGTATAACAAAAATAGTGCACTCTGTGTTTGGTATGATTAAGATTTAGGATAGGGCCTGTATAACAAAAATAGTGCACTCTGTGTTTGGTATGATTAAGATTTAGGATAAGGTCTGTATAACAAAAATAGTGCACACTGTGTTTGGTATGATTAAGATTTAGGATAGGGTCTGTACAACAAAAATAGTGCACACTGTGTTTGGTAGGTTTAAGATTTAGGATAGGGTCTGTATAACAAAAATAGTGCACTCTGTGTTTGGTAGGTTTAAGATTTAGGATAGGGTCTGTATAACAAACACAGGTTATGAGATCAGCACAAAAAGATTATGTACTACTATCAGAACTGTTTGACAAAACCACATGTGCTGTAAGGCCATCTAGAGAATGCTTTGTTTCAGTACCCATATGTCAATATTAGACATGTTCTTGACATTAATGACCTGTGTATTGCAAGTGTGATTGCACAGTACTTGGAAATAAATATGTTTATGGTTTGGAATGCGTTTGCATAACTCAGTCACCACAAATCAAATGACTAGTGACATTAGTGACCTGGGAGCTGTTATTAGTCTTCTGTCAGGTTGACCTTACAGTTGTCAGATTCAAGATAAATGAACCTGTCATAATGTGATGAACCTGTCATAATGTGATGAACTTTTTGACATTGTCCTGTAGACCCCGTTTCCAATATCATGGAAGGCTAACAAGTCCGGGAGTGAAAACAACATTTGGTAGTGGATGAAATCGGTAAGAATTTTGAAGCAAGACAGGAAGCTCTTTAAAACAAACTTTACAAATTGTAGCATAAAGGCAAAATTGTAATAGTAAAATGAAACAGTATGTCAAATGGAGAGATGGGTATGCTACTAATTTGCAAGAATAAAAAGTTAAATATTATGCTGTAATTGTATATAATATAGTGTATATTAATTGTGTGCACTGTCTATAATTTACCTGACTTCATCTATAAGAATTTGTACATAGTAAAGGCCACATCAGTGATTAGTTCTTGTACATTAATTCAGCTGCTCTCTTTGCATTATGACTTTATTATTATCATTATTATTATTAATAATTGATTGTTAAATTATACATGTAATTATTAAATTATAATTTTTTTTCTGAAGCCATACATGCAGTCCTTGGCTTTATAAATTTCATCACTGATGAATCAGTATAATATAATATTGAGACTGACAGAAAATGATGTAGACTTTTTAATGTAGTCACATACTATGAGCAATGTAGACTCTAATGTAGTCACATACTTTGAGCAATGTAGACTCTTTAATGTAGTCACATAATACAAACATTGTAATGAATGATATGAATAGATACTAAAATAAGTAATCAAGATATGAAAATGATTGATGTGCCACACTTTTACAATGTATGGTGGGGCCCCGAGTGGCCGAGTGGTCTAAAGCGCTTTCCGTTACGGATCACTGCCATCTCACCTCTGTCTGCGTGGGTTCGAGTCTAAGATTCGGCGAATGTGGATATGTGAGAAAGCTTGCCAGTAGCTTCTCGTGGGTTGGTGGTTCTTTCCACAGATTTCCCGGTTTCTTCCTCCACCATTAATACTGGCCGCCATGTATAGCCTATCGTGTGCTGAAAAATGGCGTTAAGCCCCACAACAACAACAACAACAACAACAACAATGTATGGTACCTGGGCAAGAGTGCATTAGGTGCAGTGTCCCCATAACCATTAACTGCTTTTCATTCAGGAACTAATACTGCTCAAAATTAACCCACACATTAACTGGAGATCAGTTTCAAAAGTGATGGATTCACAGTGCACTGGCAGATCAGGGTATATGCATTATGTTAGGAGTGAGCAGTAGAACAAAGAACATGGACCTTGACCTGCCAGTGCATTATTTGTTGTTTGCAGTTAAGCACTACTTAAACTTATAAATGGAATGTTAAGAATTATTTTTTACCAAAACAGAAATTTGTAGGCTGTAATTATGGTCCAGTCCTTTCTGAACAATTCCTGGACCACCACTTTTGCACAACTCAAAAGGCAAATAGGCCGGCAGTCTTATGAAATAATGTAACAGTTGTTTGTTTGTTTGTAATGCAAGAGTGCAGAAGGAAGGGTAAAAATGAGGTTGATTCCCCATAACACTTGTGATATGATATATACAGTGCAACCTGTCTATACAGGACACTTGAAAGACCAGTAAAATGCATCATTATGGAAAGGTGTCTACTGTCAAGTTACAGGACACTTGAAAGACCAGTAAAATGCATCATTATGGAAAGGTGTCTACTCTTTACAAGTTACAGATGCAAATGAAATTTAGAAAATGTGTTCATAGTGGTTGTCCTTTATGAGTCTGTGTCCACTAGGACAGGTTTCATTGTACAGATATATATGACATGCTACAAAGACCTTTCAAAAATTATGGCATTACTATGTTCTTTTATTTGCAGATATTTACAAAGAAGCTTTTGAGAGCACAAAGCGAGCTGAAGAGGCAAAATTCAAGATGAAGTTTGACAAAATTCTTGAAGAGCTAAAGACCTCGTTGGATAACCAGGCTTTGGAAGGGCTGGAACAGGCATCTTCAGCATATGACACAACATCATGTAATTACATCTATCCTATATTACCCTCATCTCTATGTAATTACATCTATCCTATATTACCCATGTTTCTATGTATTTACATCTATATTACCCTTGTCTCAATGTATTTATATCTGTGCTATATTACCCTTGTCTCTATGTATTTATATCTGTCCTTTATTACCTTTGTCTCTATGTATTTACATGTCCTATATTACCCTTGTCTGTATGAAATTACATCTGTCCTATATTACCCTTGTTGCTATGTATTTACATCTGTTCTATATTACCCTTGCCTCTATGTAATTACATCTATCCTCTTTTACCCATGTCTCTATGTATTTACATCTATCCTCTATTACCCTTGTCTCTATGTATTTACATCTATCCTCTATTACCCTTGTCTCTATGTAATTACATCTGTCCTATATTACCATTGTCTCTATGTAATTATGTCTGCCCAATATTACCCTTGTCTCTATGTAATTACATATATCATATATTACCAGTGTCACTGTGTATTCACATCTATCCTCTATTACCCATGTCTCTATGTATTTACATCTATCCTCTATTACCCTTGTCTCTATGTAATTACATCTACCCTATATTACCCATGTTTCTATGTAATTACATCTATCCTATATTACCCTTGTCTATGTAATTACATATATCCTATATTACTCTTGTCTCTATGTAATTACATCTATCCTATATTACCCATGTCTCTATGTAATTACATCTATCCCATATTACCCTTATCTCCATGTGATTACATTTCTCCTATATTACCCATGTCTGTGTGTAATTACATCTATCCTATATTACCCTTATCTCTGTGTGATTACATTTCTCCTATATTACCCTTGTCTCTATGCAGTTACATCTATCCTATATTACCCTTGTCTCTATGTATTTACATCTATCCAATATTACCATTGTCTCTATGTAATTACATCTATCCTATATTACCCTTGTCTCTATGTGATTACATTTCTCCTATATTACCCTTGTCTCTATGTATTTACATCTATCCACTATTACCCTTGTCTCTATGTAATTACATCTATCCTATATTACCCTTGTCTCAATGTAATTACATCTATCCTATATTACCCCTGTCTCAATGTAATTACATCTATCCTATATTACCCTTGTCTCAATGTAATTACATCTGTCCTTTATTACTCTTGTCTCTATGTGATTACATTTCTCCTGTACTACCCTTGTCTCTATGTAATTACATCTGTCCTATATTACCCTTGTCTCTTTGTATTTACATCTATCCTATATTACCCTTATCTCTTTGTGATTACATTTCTCCTATATTACCCATGTCTCTGCTTTTGCTATCCTTTACCTTGTCTGTGTTTGTCTTTTCCACTGCGGGCTGAAAGATATACAAATCTGCATGTTTTAATGGCAGCAGGATTCTCCGTGTCACAGTGGCTAGAGTGTCAGACTTGTGACCAAAATGGTGCGTGTTTGAATCTAATGAATGGATCAGCCCATATCAGCACAATCCCTGGACAAGGAAATTTGCTCTGTCAACACTAAATAATCTAATTGTATTGATATACCATAAAAGACAGATCAAAACCCTGTTGCATACACACCTGCTAAACATATTGGGTTTATTCATCCCATCAAAATAAAAGGATATCAGAATGATCTTTTCATTTCTCCTTTGACTTGGTGCATGTTTGTTGGGTATTTGAGGACTAGTGATCGTAGACCAAAATGATTTACTGGAAGGCCTATTGTATGTTATCATTCTGTCCATCAGTTAGCAAAAGTTTGTAATTGCTACACCTCTTAAATTCCTAAGAGGGTTGCAATGAAACTTTGCACCCACATTGATCACAAGGTCTGGAAGATCCAAAATAAAAGTAGTGGTATTTGGATGTCCAGTATGGCCACCACAGTGGCCGTCTTGAAAATCTTGATATTGTTGCTCCTAATAAAGGGACGATCAGCATGGATTTCACTAAAAGACATATCAGGTTGATTCTAAATGAAAATGTTGGCAATCTAACATTTGATATGGCCACCAAGGCAGCCATCTTGAAAATTTTCTCATAGCTACTTCTCGTCAACAAAAGTCGTAGCAGCATGAGATTTTCACCGAAAGTCTTTCTAAGATGCCTAGTTGGTCTCAAACAAAACTGGTGCTGATCTGACATCCAATACAGTAACCATGGTGGGCCTCTTCAAAATCTTGATTTTGCTACCCCACAAGTGCAGCCATCTTGAAAGTTTTCTCATAGCTACTTTTCCTCAGGGATTTTTCTGGTCCTGTTTTGGGGCTGAACTTTGGCCCCATTCCTGATTTGAGTGTGAAAAAATTCCCATTCAGAAATTTAAGAAAATCTGGTGCAGTTCACCTGGAAAATTACTATAATGTCTAAGTGATTACAAGTGTCGAAGTAGCCTTGGTCATTAAGCTGTTTAAATGTTCAGTAATCTCTTCTTTTGTAATTTACCAAAAAATAGAATTAAAAAATGCAAAATTTCCAGTAATGACTTTTTGTACAAAACAATTCTCGATTTAATGGACCTCCAGTCCCATTTTGAAACTGATATAAAAATCCCTGCCTCATTAAATAGCCTTTAATGGTATTATTATTTGTATGATTATCTAAGATATGTATTCAGTGCATTTCAAAATGTTAAGTTTAGTCAGAAAATCCACTTTAAATGTTTTGCTTTCTGCACAGTTTTTGATCACTTTGATGGTATGAATTGAATACATTTTTGTTGCATTCCAGATGGTGAAGCGATGGTTAGCTATAAGAACCGTGTTAGAGAGGTGCTTGTCAGCTTATCACAGAGACTTGAGCTGGCCATAGAAAGTAAGTCTAACATAACAAAAATTGCATTTACACAAGACAAAGTGGACACTGGTTATGTGGCTGTGAACATTTAATGGGAATGAGTCATTATTTAAAGGGATTTTCTTAACATGAGTAATAATGTGACATAATAGATGGGTAGCTCTAGGTTTAGGACAGGATGAGCTGTAACTCAAATGCCAAGTTATTTACTGAGCAGTTCAGGATGTAACTCAAGATGTGATGTTATAAACCAAGCAGCAGCTGTTGGGTAGATAACTTCACATTTAGGAGTTATTTTCAGTATGTATGTATGTATGTATGTATGTATTGGCACATCAACACAGTCCTAGCTATATACAATTGAGTTAAAAGTTGAGTTCTATAAATGTAGAGGTAGAAATGGCAAAATACTTAAGGAAAAAAATCCCTCCAAATAAACAGTGTAGTCCTAAAATAAAATCTATATGAAATAAAAGGTAAATGTAAACATTAAGGTAAAAAACATTTTAAAACTCCTTAATATATATACAGGTTGCTTTGAAAATAGTGCCCCATAAATCCATTTTATGTTCAGAGCTTCTCAAAATAAAATGTCCCATTTTGAATTTTATTAGAGTGGCTCTGCAAATAACCTTACCCTGAAATGTTGCCATCCTCCAGAACAAAATAGAGAAGAACTTTATCCAAATTCCACATTGTCATAAACAATAATGGTGAGTTTTTTTCACAACTGTTTTATACAGTCCAAAAATCATGGTTCCAGATTAAACCTTTTTAAGCTATACACCGACTACTAATCCTGTCAGGTCTTTACAAATGTTTATATCGCTATTATGAAAATTGGGCCAAGTCAGATTTACTGTATCTGTCTGTACTGCACGACGAAAAGACTGAAATTTTTTTAAAGCTACGTTAAAAATCACACACACACACACACACACACACACACACACACACACACACACACACACACACACACACACACACACACACACACACACACACACACACTGTACTTCATGTCAAAGCTGTAACACTGTTTCAGTTCCTTGCATTGTTTTGTATCTTAGGATGAAGGTATGTTACACTGCAGCATTTGAAATCATCATTATCTGTCTTACATAGGGTGCCATATTGCCTCCCATCGGCTGATTTAAATCAACCTACCCAATACAGCAACAACATCACTATCATCATTATCATCATCATAATCTCTTATTTATATATCCTGTTCATGTATAATTATTAAAATTTGAATTATTATTGACAGGTTTTGATGAAAGTAACCCATCTTCAGCAATGGCTACATCACAGAAGGTCAAGCAGATGGTTTCCAAATTGGTGGAAGACAAGCTAGGGGAGAGCCTGGATTTGGTAAATATTTATAAAAATTACTTTTCTGGCTAGCTCAGATAGCAAATGACAAAATAATGAACAAAGAATAGTAAATAAAAAATAGCTTCAAAAGTGCTTAAATAACCAAATACTTTGTATATTATAATGATTTAGAACAAAATCAAAATTGTGTAATTTCATCAATAATAACATATGCTTACAAAATCAAAATTGTGTAATTTCATCAATAAAGACATATGCTTGTTACCCTTGTCCGTCTGTATGTCCGTCTGTATAGTTCTGTATTACATTTAGGTCATGTTGTCAGCTGTGGTAGCTCAGTTGGTAGAACTTTGGACTAATAAGTCATGTATCTTGAGTTCAATACCTACCCTTGTCACTGCCTTGGTGTGTCCTTGGGAATGGCACTTGACTGCCATGTCCGCCGCATAACATGGCCAATAATGTGTTAAAAGTACCATTATAATCATCAGAAAAAGGATTAGCTGCAGTGGTTCCATGAACACATTTCTAATTAAATTGACCTTTTTCATCCATGTTTCCATTTTTGGATTTTGCGTGGGATATCTGCCATATTGGTATGTGGAATAACTGGGGTTGAATGCTAATAAAGGTGCATAATCAATAAACAGAGTATTGATCTTTTCATTTTTGATTGATTTGCATTTCAGACATCAGATGAGGCTGTTTCAGATCTGTCCTCGTTATCTGATGAATCTGGGGACCACCAAAAATCTTTTGAGGACCAGCTAGCTCAAGCTATCATAGCCAAGGTAAACACTGAACTTTATTGGCATTGTACAGATTCCAGTATTTGTACTTACCTATTCCGGACAAAACATTTTCCCTATAAATGAGCATTACTGATCATTAAATAGCATTTTTCTTCTTGCAAACCCAAAAAATCATATACAGGGGAATGTTCGGTAAGACTTTCATGGAAATCAGACAAGAAATGCTGAAGTTGTAAAGATCTGAAAACTAAACCTGGTATATAGTAATAGGATCTCTTCTAGAACTGAACATTTACAGAGGACATAGATCTCCCTTTCCTCCTGAAAAAGGGGTGAATTTTCTGACTATTGAATTGATTTAATAAAGAAATAAAAGTAGGATAGAAAATTATTTGCATAGGTTAGATTTAGGGATGATTTGTAGAAATTAGAGTGAATTTTGCATTTGATGTGAAAATCATTCATACTTTAAGAAAAGAATTAACAAGAAAATGTCTACTTAACAGTCCTATTATGCATTTATATGAAAATATATAATTTAATCGGAATGGGCAGTTCTTGCATTACATACAGCAACATGCATTTTCATTTACATGTTGACTGATTTTTTAACTTTTACAGGCAGTGAACAAAATTACCTGTAGCTGTTGCATAGATGTTACTATTTTGTCAGAAATCCTTGTACAGTTGATGTGAATACATCCTCCCATAGAGTGGAGAATTGTCATTAAGACACAGTCCACTCATGAGCCTCTCATGCCCATGCACAGAGCAGTCATCTTTTTGAAGAACGTCATGTTAATGGACATGTGATGAATCTGTGATCAAAGATAAATTGCTAATGTTACAATTGTTTCACCCTTTCACCTCATTGTAGTCTTCCTTCGACAAATATTATTCTCGTGTTACCTCTGCATATGCTATTTACGTGTTGGCAAACCCTCACTTCCTTTTAGGCTTTGGTTCCTTAAGGGACTTCTAAGGTTGCCACACTGTATTCCCCACCCCTTAGGGGGTTAGGGTACACATATATTCATTATGAGTTACAGTAGTTATGGGTAAGTCTTTTCTGTTAAGACAAATGCAACAGAGGCTCTTTCCTAACATACATGAATTATGCATTCCTTGTTTTCTAATTGTCTAAATTCCAAATCCAGTGTTTTTCACTTTCGTATATTCACAATTGTTTCGTGATTTGCATGTTATTGTTGTCTGTGTTTGCAGTCACTCCTCAATAAGTACTTACCATGATAGAATGTCTTTAACATAAGAAAAGACTGATAAGTTCTCCTTGTTTACCTTCTGTACATTTCATGCACTGTGGTGCATGTAGCACACACCATACAAACAGCAGGTGAGTTCACATGTGATATATATTCATTGTCCACTATTTTTTTCAGGAAAATTTTATTTCAGAGAACAATGGTGGGACAGTCTGTGACAAAGTGTGGTCACAAGAAGAGCCCTTGGGACACTTATCCAGACTGCTTCATTTGCTCACAATGCATATGAATAGTCATGGCATGTTTTGTCAATTATGGTCTAAGACAAATGAAATATGGAATCTGGGCAATTCCAGAAATGGTTAGAGGGTAGAGGAAATGGAAATACCTCTGACTTTGCAGGTTTCTCTCTTGCCCAAGGGACCATTGTTATTCAGTTCAGGAGACCACTCCCAGATTGCAAGAGTTTATGGGACCACGCTCTTCTGAGACAGGTAAAACCCCTCCTACAGGAGGGAATGAACATTCAAGAAGTGGACTGCCTCTCCCTGGAAAAAGAAGTGGAACACACCTTGCAGTAGTATGTTGGCACTTTCCCTCGTCTCACTCCCTGGTGTAGCATATTGCACCGTACCTTGTGGGTGGAGCTGTACCTCACTCAACACTTCTTGGGTAGCACATTGCACCCTCTTGAGTGGGAGGAGCAGAACTACATGTCGACAAGTGATGAAGCAAAAACTAGATTCTGACATATCTATGTTCCTTGACCAGTCACTGGTCAATGTCTGGTGACTGGTCACCAGGCACCGGGCACCGGTCAGTTCATCAGTCATTGTATGGGGACCAATCAATTCATTCCAGTGAAGGGTCACATCCTACTGGTCACCAGCCACTGGTTATCTTGAACCGGTCACCAGTTTTCCACTGGTCATGACTTAGAGGCTTCATGGTACAAGGATAGGGATCTGACAGAGTTATCCCTCTTTCCACACTTTATTATCACAACATTTGCAATATTGAGGTACCACTCTAGTGGCCTAAGTGCTTAGAACATCCACCTCGGATATGGGAGATTGCAGGTTTGATTCCCAGCTGAGTCATGCCAAAGACTTATAAAAATGGTACTAACAGCTGCCTTGCTTGGTGCTCAGCATTAAGAGGTTAGTGTTAGGACTGGTCGACCTGGTGTCAGGATAATGTGACTGTGTGGGACATGATGCTACATGTCTGCAGCATGATGCCCCAGTGCTGGACATCACTATCAACTGCCACACTGCAGACATTGTAGCGATATGACTGGAAAATTGTTAAAGCTACATTAAAAATCCAAAATTACACACATCACACAAGATTGAGAGTTGACCCAGCAGATCCAGACTGGGGAAGGGAATTGGATCAGTACCCCCCCCCCATTTCTATTATCCAAATGAATCCTTACAGAATGCAGGGGGCCTCCACCTCAGGGTAATTAATCCCTTATGTCCCCATGGACTACTGGACCCAGGACACAGAGTAGAGGTGATGTTGTGGTTGATGTCCTGCCATCACCTCCTCATCAGGAGGCATCCACAAAGAAGGCTGGAGGAATGACATCATCCAAGAAAGACAAGTGGTCTTGTCTTCTGTCTGGAATTACTAGTACGCATAGAGCCTCTACTCATTATGAGGTATGAAAAATGGCAGAGAGTGCTCCTGTGTCATTTCCACCAAAGGACATAGTCTAGATCTCTTATCAGAGGATCGACCACTCCAATGACCTAGAGGCTAGAGTATCTGCCTCGGATGTGTGAGGTTGCGGGTTTGAACCCCGGCCGAGTCATACCAAAGACTTATAAAGCTGGTACTTGCAGCTACCTCACTTGGCACTCAGCATTAAGAGGCTAGTATTAGGACTGGTCAGCCTGGTGTCAGGATAATGTGGCTGGGTGGGACATCATGCTGCATGTCTGCAGCATGATGCCTCACTGCTAGACATCACTATAAACTGCCACACTGCAGACATCGCGGTGAAATGAATGAAAAATTGTTAAATCCAAATCACACACACTTTTTTCAGAGGTTTGGTCAAACATCACAGATGTTGGATGGATTCTTTCTTTGTGCACAATGGGTACCTAGTAGAGTTTCTGGAACAACCACCTCTGTCAAGGACCCCCATTCTTCATCACCAATCCATCTTGTGAAATTAATGAAGAGGTGCCCCCCCACCCCTTCACAGAAAGGGGTAGTCAAGAGGGTTGTAAACAATCCATCTCACACATTCTGCTCCTTAATCTTCTTGGTCACCAAGGAAAATGGAAGTTTTTGTCTCATTGTCTTTCCTCCTTGACCAAGTTCTTCTGGTGGAACATTTCAAGATAAAACCATCATCCTCAATCCAGAAACAATATGTCTGTCAGATTGGGCAGTCTCCATCAACCTTCACGATGCTTACTTGCACAACTAGATATTCCTCCACACTGCAATACATCTTTGTTGCTTAGACCAGGAAGTCTTCTTTTCGCAATCACCTAACACTTAGAGTTTCACTAAGTTATGGGAATAGTAGTGGAATACCCCTAATTGCTGAAAATTTGGTTTGTCCAGTACTTTCATGACTGACTGGCTGATTCACAATGTTCATGTACAGTCCCTCCATTAAAATCTGTTCTGTTGCTGGTCTGCAGTAATTCAGTTGAGTCTTTTACTCAGCCTTGAGAAGTCAGAGCTCCCACAATATCAGACTTCATTTATATGGGGATGAACTTCATCTTAAACCAGAACTTACTCCAGATCCTATGGGACCCAATAGAATGAATCCTGACACTTCTAAAGGTGCTACAAGCAAGACATTGTTGTCAGCTCACTTTTACCAATCTGTATTGGGAAACATGAATGTCACTGAGATCTGGTTCCCTTTTGACGTCACCATATGCACCCTTTACTGTTGCTCCTTCTTGTAAGGTGTGAAGATTCACTCTAAACTCTTGATTCCATTAAGACAGATTTTCATCATCACCTGCTTTGATGGATGAATCGAGACAGACTTGGGTCCCCTATCATGCACCTGATCCCCACTCCCATCTGTTCACCATCCACTCCAGATTCCAGTTGGGTCACATTTAGAACCAGAGGGTTTGATCTCCTAGGCTGTCTGAACTCTGGATGAATCATTGCTCCACATCAACATTCTACCAATGATGGCCATATTTCTAGCATTGCAAAGTTGCATCAACAGAGTAAGGGGTAGAGGTGTTGTGGTATCTCCAACTTTAGGGAGACACACATGTTCCATTTCTTGTCATGGAAGTCTGGAATCTCCTCTGCTGGGCAGCCTTGGAGGGGACATCTCACTCTGAGTTCACCACATTCCTTGTTGAGAAGAATGTATTTGTGGACAGTCTGTCCATGTCAGGCAGAATAGTCCTTATGGAATGGTCTCTACATTTCTCCATAGCAGAAGCCCTTATGCACTATTGGGAAAGCTTCTGGTGGATTTGTTAGTGACCTGGCTCAACAACAGATTCCCTTAACATCTCTCTGTTCCCAGACCAGTGTGCATGCAAAGTGGATGCATTCAGCTTCTGGTGTGATTGTCTATTTGGTATGCCTTCCCACTGTCATAACAAAATCACATTATCCACTGCCCATATCATCTTCATAGCCCCACTGTGGCTCTAACAATCATGGTTCAGTGATCTTCTAGACCTGCTGATAGATCAACCCAGGTCCTTATCCCAAAAGGGACCTTCTGTCTCTACACGGAAACTCCCTCCTACACACAACCCATGCATTCTCCACCTTCACAATTCGTTCATCGCAAGTGACCTATCCATCAGAACAAGTTTTCTGGCCTAATTACCAGCTGCATCATTCAGGCAAGAAGAGATTCTACATTCAAGGCTTATGATGCCAGTTGGAGAATATTCTGTGATCATTGCATTAGGAACACATTGATCCTAGCTGTCCTTCTTTGAGCCCTGTTGTTGACTTTTTGTTTCTTTTTGAAAACCTCTGATGTTCAGTATTAATTATCAAGGGCTACACTTAAAATTTCTCAGAGCATGGCAGTTGGTTTGGTTTTGCACCTTGCCAGTTTCATTAAGTATTCCAGCAGCAGAGACCTTCTTCTGCTTCCTTATGCCCAGATGGATTCTGTCTTGCGTTTTTTGGTTTTTGATCAAACCCACAATGAACCATTGAGTGAGACTGAACAGACCAGGTCTTACTGAAAATTCTCTACTCTGGGAGAATGTATTTATATGTAAAAAATGGACAACACATTTTTGGCACAATAAAGTAGAAGCTACTCAATAGTGACAGGTAAGTATTGCATAATTAAAATTAGTTTTAGACATCCCCTCCCAAAAAAACCCCTACACTTCCACATGTAAATGTTGCAGCCAAACATTTTCCCCCAAAACACTTAGTCCAGAAGATCTGAGTGTTTTGATTGGTCAATATATGGGTCATATTAATTGAAGTCACCGTGGAAGGTACAACACTTTCACCCACCTGATGAAGCAGCTACATACAGGATGAATGAACAAGGATATCTAAGGGAGGTAATAGAGTTGAAAAATGTGGAAATTGTGAGAAGAGCAAAATGACATTTACGTAATAGAACCAGTAGATTACATCCATAAATATTAGAAAACATAATATACAGGTAAGGTTGTTGATATGAATATTGATGCATAAAGGTGAAAAGATTTTAAAATAAAGTCTGTGTGCTGACCAAATCTGGGTATTCCCTAATTGCTGGTAGGTTGGTTATTTATTGACCGAAATCTTCTAGGGCAACTGCCTATTTTTGAGGGGAAATAATCTTTATGCTGGCAAACTTAATGACAAGCATATTCTGATTTTAGAGCAAGTTAATCCTGCCCTTTAAGAATTTAATTCTGTGCCTTATTCATTCTCGCCAAACTTTCAAAGGAAGCAATCAAATTTGGAGAAACAGTATTCATTCTCACCAAACATTCTTACCAATGAAGAGATCGAATTTGGAGAGACTGTGTTCTTTAAATTTCATTTAAACTATTTTAACTCTTGTATTGATAAAAGTTTTTTAAATTTGTCTGTTTCGAAAATATAGATTTTATATGTAAAATAAATTATGTCCTCCTTTAATTTTTGTCAGTTTTTGGAAAACCACAGAAAAGAGACTGGTGTTCAGCTTCATTTGGCTGAGGCACAAGATATGGTGGACAGTGGAGGTTACTCTTCTGGAATAGAAGATCAAAAAGTAGAACATGCAATGAGCTTTTCTGACTCGGAAGATAAAAACGAAACTGATACCACTTTATCTGTGAAAACTGAAGAAAGAAGAGATTCCTTTGTAAACAGTCATTTCTCAGAAAAAGAAATATGGGAATTTAATGGACAAGAAAATGGTGAAGAATTTACAGAAATAGATTCAAATGGAAATAAATCAAATAAACATAAAGAAGAAAGGAAAAGTGATTCTGAAAAAGATATGGCTGATATTTGTGAACCAGTAGATGAAAAGGAAATTTTACAACAAGAATTTGAAAAGTTGCGAAGTTTTGCCACAGATTTTGCACCTAGACCTCTATATGAGGTACATATGAGAGAGGAAATAGAGGAAGAACCTGTTGAGGAGGTAATAGAATCAGTCAAGGTTGATCATAATGAAAGTCAGGATGAATTTGAGGCTAGGTGCTCATCTTATGAACGTGTTCATGATTCTCATTTATCACTACCAGATTTTAATGACGTAGATTTTGACGCTGATTATAGTGATGGCAGCAACCGAGAGATTGATCCAGATTTGTTATCTATGAATATGATAGGCCTTGATCCGATTGAAGAAGAAACAGAGGAGGAATTAGAGACAGACAAAAATGAAAGTACCTCTGATGATTTGGATTGGAGAAGAAATTGGATATTCAAGGGAAATACTACAGTGTCACCCTACAGTAATGTGGGTTTTAAACGAGTAGGGGAGGAACATGGCAATGTCTATGTGATGACGATACCTCAGCCTAAACTTGAATATGCTCCTCAGATTGGAAACCGGTTTGTACTGATTCCGTTTTCTGTTCCATTTCTGTATAACCTTTTTGTATCCATTTTAATTTAGGCATAAGTATCTATCATACATATGGACCTCCTGGCTGCAAAGGTTTTCTTTCCAAGATGAGAGGTGTCACTTATCCCTCCCATCACTCAACTGAAATTGCATGTGTGTGCAGAATTATTATTGAAATATTTAAATTTTTCCTGCTTTTTTTCACACCTTGCTTCCATTGTAAGTTTATCTGTGGTAATACTTCTGGTGACCATACAACTGTGAACTGGCATAGCAGGTCAAAGATTTTTTTATGGCTAATTTTAAGGAGGATAAAAAAATCAAAATCCCTTTTATTCCATCGACAGGGTACGTTGGCTTGAGTGTTCAGGTTTGTCCATGAGGGTCATAGAATATATTCTTTATAGTGAGGATGTCTTATAATGAAGTACATAATAATGTAATTAATGAAGTAGGATTCATGACTATATATGTCTTACAGCTAGAACTATGTTATAATGAAGGGCTATGTCGGGAGGGAGTGATGTATTTATCTTTCCATTTATGTCTTTCTAGCTCTGTCCCCCTTCCATCTCTGCTGCTTTTCTATTGAAATGTGTATGTCTTTGTATGTGTTTACTGATCTTTATATATCTTTCTCGTATGTCTCATTTGTCCTTAACTCATCATATATATATATACTTTTCAGGGATGCTGATGAACTCTCAGATTTTTCAGACTACAGTGGTGAGAAAACTGACAGTTCCGAAGGACTTAGTGATGAAGAATCGGCATTCTATTCAAAAACATCTGAGGAGATTGAAAGGATCACGCGAATATCTTCCAATACACAAACACAGAACTCTTCTCATACCTCAACCTCAGTTCAGACTGATGAATCTGATGCAGACACATCAATGTCAAAAGCACTATCATCTTCATTCTCAGACTCAGGAATTAAAAACCATAGTTCTCTAGATAGAAGTAAAACTGAAGATAACTCGAGCAAAAAACCTAGTCTCAAGCTATCAGAAGAGTTGATCCCTGCTGTAGGTGGAGATCCGAAGTTCGAAATCTCTCCAGAGAGCTTCACCGTCCCTGAAGGGGAACCTGCTAAATTCAGCTGCCGAGTATGTGGTACAGCACCTGTTGGTGAGTAAAATTGTGTAAAAGGATGAAGTACAAATTCAAAAGTGGAGATAGATATGTAGTCATTCATATACCAGAATGCTGATCTTCATTACTTTATACTCGTAGTTAACTGTAACAATAATTAAAGGCAGCATTTTTAAACAATAGCTGCTTGAATTTGATGACTTGATTTAGCATGGCATTTATGAATCATTTGTGGTCTTACAGAATCACCTACTGGCCACTCTCCCTGCATGTATGAGTGGTCTAAGGTGCTCAATGGCATCTCACCTTTGTGTGGGTTTGAGTACTAGTCGCAGCCATACCCTCAATGGTAGAAAGCTTGCCAGTAGTTTCCCATGGGTATGTGGTACTTCCCAGTGTATTCTTGGGTTCTTTGTGCACCAAATTACTGGTTGCCATGTGTAGCCTTCCTGTAGCTAGGTGTGAATATTTAGCAAAATAACATGTTTCCTCTGCATATTGTGTCTGCCAGAAGCCCAGTGGGTCATCTATACAGTTTATTGTATACAAGTTGGATAATTTCACATCTCTTAAATTTTCATTATCAGTTATCTCATTATCTTAGTGTCTGTCCATCTGTCAGTAATTTTTATCTGGAGCACAACTCCAAAGCAAGTATATATCCCTATGATATTTGGTATTGATCATGATCCAAGATGGTGGGTGATTATGGTAAAGTAGATATCCCAATAGCTGTCATTTTGCTTAGGTATGCAGAAGAAGTTTAGCTGACTTCACCTCCCCTCAAGTTGACATCTTCTCACAAAACATCTTTTTAACTATTGAATGCTTTCATATTCTGAGGACAATATCAACTCTTGTGTTTTTGTTAATCAAAGAACAATGTTAAACCATTTCACCATTTTGCTTATGATCAACTTCTGTTTCATTCAGTGTAGTATTTGTCTTTATTGCATTTCAAACTAATAGATTCCTGCCAAAACTTCACATAAGAAGCTTAAAGAAGGGAATGCATTTGTAACCTTAAGGGGGGAATATCTTTACTCCAGAGGTTTATAGACTAATTTCTTGCAGAAGTAAACAAGTTTATTTCATATTTCATTTTGTTAATGCTGGCATTGAGGACTTGTATCTCATTATTTGTCTCCCGTTTGGAAAGTTACCTTTTTTTTGGTGTTACCATCTTTTGAAAACATGAAGTCAAACAACAATGTTGTCACTACATCGTGATGAACTGCAAAAGAAATAACATATTGTTGGATTAGAAGAACATTGTATTTCTTTGCCGTAATACAGTTGAATAAAGCTATGACTATCTGTCTGTCTCTGTGTGAACATCGTATTTCTATCCCATAATATAGAATATAGCTATTTCTATATCTGTCTGTCTGTGAACTTAATTCTATCCCATAATACAGTTGAATACATCTATTGCTATATCTGTCTGTCTGTGAACATTGTATTTCTGTCCTGTAATACAGTTGAATACAGCTATTGCTGTATTTGTTCGTCTGTCCATCTGAAAATTTTCATTTCAGGAACACAACGCTCAAACTATTCAAGTTTTTCAACTAAAACATTCTTTCAAATGTCAAATTGTGTAGAGGTGCTTTTTGATGCATAGAAATTTCTGTATTCAATATTTTATATTACCATAGAATCAAAGTATAGCATAATTAATATATAAATTCAGAACGGTGGATGTTAGAGTCCTAGCATAAGTGGTGTAACATTTGAGAGTGCTGAACAATATGTTCTTTCAGTAGGAGTTTTACATAAGCTTGGTACTGAGTACTTAGTCTTACATAAGTTTGGCACTGAGTACTTGGTCTTATATAAGCTTGGTACTGAGTACTTGGTCTTATGTAAGCTTGGTACTGAGTATTTGGTCTTATATAAGCTTGGCACTGAGTACTTAGTCTTACATAAGCGTGGTACTGAGTATTTGGTCTTGTGTAAGCTTGGTACTGAGTACTTGTTCTTATATAAGCTTGGTACTGAATATTTGGTCTTATGTAATCTTGGTACTGAGTACTTGGTCTTGTATATGCTTGGCACTGAGTACTTGGTACTGTAAGCTTGGCACTGAGTACTTGGTCTTACATAAGCTTGGCACTGAGTACTTGGTCTTATTTAAGCTTGGTACTGAGTACTTGGTCTTCTGTAAGATTGGCACTGAGTACTTGGTCTTCTGTAAGCTTGGCATTGAGTACATGGTCTTACATAAGCTTGGCACTGAGTACTTGGTCTTCTGTAAGCTTGGCATTGAGTACATGGTCTTACATAAGCTTGGCACTGAGTACTTGGTCTTACATAAGCTTGGTACTGAGTACTTAGTCTTATATAAGCTTGGCACTGAGTACTTGGTCTTATATAAGCTTGGTACTGAGTATTTGGTCTTATATAAGCTTGGTACTGAGTACTTAGTCTTATATAAGCTTGGCACTGAGTACTTGGTCTTATATAAGCTTGGTACTGAGTACTTGGTCTTGTGTAAGCTTGGTACTGAGTACTTGGTCTTATATAAGTTTGGCACTGAGTACTTGGTCTTACATAAGCTTGGCACTGAGTACTTGGTCTTATATTAGCTTGGTACTGAGTACTAAGTCTTGTACAAGTTTGGTACAGGGTACATGGCTTTTATATAAGCTTGGTACTGGGTACTTGATCTCACATAAGCCTGGTACAGGGTACTTGGTCTTAAATAAGTTATTCTCTAGATGATTCTTGTTATGTTTTTCCAAAATATTAAAAAATCATAAGTAACAAACACCTTTTCTAATATAACATTTTTTGCTACAGTGTAGGAAGTGCTGTTGACCTTGTCTTTGATGACGTTATTGGTTAAAAGATAATGCAAACATGTAGTCAGTAAACTTGTATCCACCTACATGACATGTTATTCCCTCTTCATAAATACTATCCATGGAAAGCATGGAGTATACTGCTTCATAATGAAACCATTTCATAATTAAGTACATTATACAGTACTCCCTCATTATAATGCTATCTTTGATGAATGAAATTGGTTACAATAAAATACAAATAGATGGGAAATAAACTTGTATCCATTTACTAAATACAGAAATCCCTCATCATACTGCAATCCAAGGAAACCAGAGTATACAGCTGTATACCACTTGAGCTGTAGAGTATACCACCTTATAATGAGACCACTTTATAATGAAGTACATACTATAGTACTTATAATGCTGTCCATGGGAGCTGCAGTGTATGCCACATTACAGTAAGGTTGCCTTATAATGAAGTATACGGTATATAATAATTTATCTACCACATTATGGCTGGATGGCCATATCTACCTAAGATGAAAAGGAAATGTGGGTTTTTTTAATTGACTTATAGTGAGTGAGTCCTGATATAATTTTTTTCTTCTAATAATTCTGATTTATTATGTTTTTAGATGTCTTCTGGTACAAAGTCTCAGGGGAAGAAGTGCAGGAACTAGAAGAATCTGAAAAATATGAAATAGTGAAAGAAATGAACAAATGTCATGTGACCATGTTTAATCTTACCCAAGAGGATGCAGGACAGTATATGTGTATTGCTATTAATGAAAAGGGACAATGTTGCCAATATTTCATACTGTCTATCAAAAGTAAGTACATGTCTGCTAACTTGGATTGATAAATTTAAGCCTTTATACTTTCATATTTTTGATTGTAAAAGAGATCTGGTGAACGTTTACAAATGAAATCACTAGCAAGTTTAAATAGCAAAGAAATGGGTGTAATTAGAAGCGGATTTTCTGTTAAAGGATAATGTATGCTGATAGTCAAGGACATGAATGGCTGTCAAGTTACTGTTTTTGCAAGTCACCTGGCTGAAAGGCCAAGTAAATTTATTGCTTAACTCTGTCACTGTACTATATTGTCTGTTAATAACTTCTACTTCCCCTATGGAGGCCACATTTCTGATCTGATTTGATCAGCCTTGGAATATTGGCTTATATCATCAAGATCTATGAAGAGTTCAATAATTGACATATTTTATGTATATGAATGAACAGATCATGCAGCTGATTGACAAAGATTGTTGCCACTTTGGAGGTCCTAGTTCGATTAGACATGAAATATCAGGCTTTTATAATCAAGATTATGTGTTTCATATTAAGCAAGATCCACACATATTTAATTACATGATCATGCACTTGATTGACTGAGATTGTTACTACTGTACTTTAGAAACTTTATTTTTTGTATCCAGTAGCTTAAAATTGTCATAGTCCATGCCTATTAATGACGTAATTTTGCATCTGATTGGCTGAGCTTGTCACCACCATAATGGCTTCTGCTCAGAGTTTCATCAAGCTATCCAGAGTTTTATTAAAAGCAAGATCTATGCATATTAATGAGGTGACCTTCCATTGGATTGGCTGAGCTTCTTTACATCCAGGAGATGGTATTTATCTCCCAATCTTAATCTGAGGTGGTAAATAAGCAAATATCCTGAAAATGATGGATGAATTTTATTACGAGTAAGACCTATGCATATTTTTGAGGTGATCATGCATCTAACTGACCAAGTTTTTACCACTCCTGAAGCTGAATTTTGCATAGATCAAACTTCATGAATAGACTTAAAAAGATTTTGGTTGAGTATTATTATGTGTGAGATCCACAGATGATCCACAATTATGATCTTGCATTTGACTGGCTTAGCTTGTCAGCAACCTGGAAACAATATTTCGGATAAAATTTTCATCAAACTTGTTAAATAGTATTGTATCATTCAGAATTGATCATGAGCATAATCTCTCATTGCCTGGGCTGATTACCACTCTGGAGACTGAATTTCAGTTGGATTTTGTCTCAGCTTTGTCTCATCTTAGTAGAGATTGATAAAACTTGGTAAAAAGGTTTATATCATCAAGATCTTGTATGAGTTTGATTATGAGTAAGATATCTTGCACATTTATTATGCTTTGATTATTTTTATTTTTAATTCTAATTAATTAATATAATTAATTTTAATTACATTTATCAAAATATAATAAATTAAAAATTATCTACATGATATCAAGTTTGGGAGATAATTTACATTGGGTTGTGTTCTTACAATATTACATAATCGTGCTTAGTGAAATGGTCAGCAATAATGTAAGTAAATTGAGTGATATTGTGTCCACATGGGCCTCTTGTTAGGATGAGCTTATCTTCTTGTTGCATCAGTGGATCATTTCAGACAATCTCCTTCAGAAAAACAATTGGTACGTGCTCTCAGATGTTTTTTTGATGTCAAAAGGTTTTATTAGTGTCAAGGTCACACCTGCAACAGAGAAAGTTTTGATGGAATTGTTTTTTTCTTCCACAACCATCACTATTTACATGCTTATTTCTCAGCTTTTCTGATATATCATCCACATAAGTTAGTCTGAAATGAAAATTATATCAAATTTATTTTGCTTTGGACTTTAACTTATCTACTATAAAAGAGGTTATAGTAACATTTCTATATTAGGCATTTATACTCAGTTTACAGTAGCCATGATGTTGCCTTTGCACATGTGATAGATTTAATCTGATTGGACATAGGTAGATGCAAGACCAGTGTTGTTATGACATGGCACATGTCCTAAACAAGCAATGAAACACCAAAGGCACAAGAAATTTGTATTATACATATTGTCAGTAGGCTTTCAGATGATGAATACAAAATATGTATTACCAAGTCATAATGATCTTGTTTGCCAGGTCTGTCAACCCCCTATCACCTTCCCATCCCAATATTTTTTTTAATACATTTTACTTGTATCATATATATGAATCCTGTATAACATAAGAAATGAAATTTTTGAAGGAGAAACTGTCTAATACCATAAACTCATTTTCAGAGAACACACAGGAATTCAAAACACCAGAATTTATTAAGGGCATCCAAGATGCAGAGACCAAAGAGGCTCAGTCATTCAAGTTCAGATGTAAGGTCAAAGGTTATCCACAGCCAAGAGTTGTGTGGTACAAAGATGGTCACATAATCAAGCCAGGAGGAAACTGCAGAGCAGGTTAGTGATGAATGATTAATGTGTTAACAAAGTTACAAGGACAAAAAAATATTTGGCTATTTGTCCCACTTCCATTAGCAGATTGTGATACACAGTATCACTTCCTGGTGGTGACTATAGCAGCTAGTGATGCATAGTTCCTCTTTCTGGTGGTGACTATAGCAAATCATGATAAACACTTCCTGGTGGTAGCTATAGCAGCTAGTGATGCATAGTTCCACTTCCTTATGATGACTATATCAGGTAGTGATAGACAGAGATAGTATCACTTCCAAGCCAGTCTTGGAGGTAGTTCTAAATCATGATCATTTTGGCACCTGTGTTCATGTCTGTATGGCCATTCACACCATAGATTAGGTCAGTGTTAAACAGGTTTAGATTAATCATGATGTTAAAGTTTTTAATATATTGGTAAATAAAATATAGATTCGAAAAAGCAAATAAAAGAATTCACTGTCTTTTTTGATCAAGGTTTTATTAATGATTAATTGGGAAATTGTACCCAAAGTTTGCATAACTGTTTAGAGATTTATAATTTGTCACAGTTAAACCTCACCATTTTAACTGTTTGGTTTTTGAATCACTGGTTTCTGGCCTAAATTTACACATTAACATCATTGGCCAGTAAAATTGATTTCTCTGGATTGGTTAGTCATGTGGCAGAGTAAATAGGAAGGGTCATAGGATGCAGGGAACCGACACAGTGCATCATGAATGAAAAAATAGAGAGATTTTGTATTTTCACTAAAATGGATGATGACAGTTATCTGCCATTTTATGAGCACTGAAAATGTGATCTAGTTGCCAGCAAAGATGTTTTGGAAAAGGGATATAACTCTGTATCATTGATTCCCTTACACATTTTTGACCCCTTTTCATTAGCTCATACATTGTAATTCATTTCAGTGCAAAAATCTGAACAGATTCTTAATGCAAAAAATATTAGCAAAAATTCTTGAATTGTACTAAAATATATTCATTTGGTCTGCTGATAAAATTGTATTGCTTCTTTTGGACAAGCATATATAAAATACAAATCCTATAATGTGACAGGAAAATGGATATGAAACTGAAATGAATTATGCAGTCAACGAAGAATTAAAGTATACACTTGATCCAGAAAATGTTGTTTTGAAATAAATTTATAGCTACAAATAAAATTTCTTGTGTCCTGTGTATTCAGAATGTCACTGCACAGCAGGTGATAATGCCAGTGCAACTCTTAATCCAGGGGAAGTTATGGTAAAGCTTGTTTAGAAGGTCTTGCAGTTTGTGTTTTAATGTTTGATGATTTGTATGTTTTTCAAACTGGACCCTAAACCATTTTTCCCATTATTCATGAAGTGGACCTAATCCAAATCCAAAATGTTTTAATTCTTATGGCACTTCTAACCTATTACTGGCTGTCACGTTGAGGAAATGAACTAATTGCCTTTCTCAAGGACACACCAAGGCAGCTGACAAAATCCAATACAGACACATAAACACATGAATATCATGAATACACCATATATAATTAATTATTCCAATTATTTTGGAAACATTTTGCATAATTGTATTTCATGTTTTGTTTACAGAGAAATTTGGTAACCGAGACTACTTGCTAGCATTTGATTGTGTCACCATGGATGATGATGCAGAATATACTGTTATAGCAAAGAATATAGCTGGAGAGGCAAAGTCACTGGCTTCACTGATAGTTGAGCCCTGTGAAGCACCAGGTAATCAAATTTAGTAAATAATCATTTTTACAGTACTGTTCATCACTGCAATATTTTGGTTGATTAGCTTGAGGAAATTTTTACTAAAATCTGGACTTCACTATAGATCAGATGATTGAGCATAACCAGAGATCAGATAGCTTACCCCAATAAAGTTATGCCAACATTGAGGCTTTTGAGTTTGATCATGTGGCAAAATTTAGGCTTCTACATAATCACGAGTGAAAACCTGGTTGGTTAGTTGCTTCATTAGTTTCTGCTTGCACTTACTTAGAATTACGGCTATATTATTGAGAGGAAATAGGGGTTAAGTGTCTTTCCCAAGGATTCATTGAGGCAGGTTTTGAACCCACGTTCCTTGAATTAAAAGTTTGACACTATACCAACTGAACTAATATGGCTTCATTCACCACCAATGAAAACATGGCTATAAACACATGAAATTATTGCATTAATTTTTATTGATCTAATGAAATAAATTGATGATCATGGATCACTCTCATAAGGTGATGAGATGTTCTTGATAAAATTAGGAATTGATCGAAGCTTATAATATATCAGAATTAGACTCGACTCTCAGTCTTTACAATTAATTCCTGCACTCAGTCAGGAGGTGTGGAAATTTGTAGCAGTGTTTAATTGGAATAAAGTGGCTATAGCTTTAAGTTTATTACAGCCATTTTTCATGGCTTCATAGATCTCAATTTGAAGTATATTCTTGATCTAAGTTTTTTTAAGTTTTTTTGAATTTTTTAATTTTAATGAATTTTGTGCCTATCTCAGTATTTTCAAAACTCGAGTGCACTTTCAAACTCAGTTTTCGATATTCAGTAATGAAGACTCATTAATTTGCTAGACATTTGAAAGGTGAAACATATCTAGTTGTATGCAGACAGAAATGTTTGTTATGAAAATATAATGAATGTAATAAAATTTGTCATTGTAAATTTGATAATATCAACAGAGCACAAGTTTCAGCTCACCAGATTGATAAAGTAAATTAATGGTAATGATTTAGATCAATAATATCAAATACCAAAGGACTTGATTTGAGTGTATACAGAGAATCATGCATAGATGCATACTTCACAGGAATTTTGTGAATTAAGTTGAAAATTATTTGGGTTTCCTAAATAAGCATGAAATTAGTACAAATTCAGGTTTTTATAGCTCACATTCTAAAACAAGTTCATGCCGTCTTCAGTGAACCTCAGAAAATTCAGCAATATGATGTACAATCACTTGCTTCAAATGTAATGTTTATACAGCATATAATGTCATGACATCATGTTATACATGTGTGACTGATATTACACATGTGTGTTATCAGAACTATTTCAGAATTATGAAATGGTTTCTAAAACTGGATATAAATGTCATCACGTGCTAAAATATTTATTGTCTTAATTTCTAGAGGAAAAGTCCTCACCCAGAGATCTTGCTTCACCTACCATGCAACAAGATACTCTCACTCCAAAGTCCTCAATAGAATTGAAGAAAGATGACCACAATCTTAATAACCTGACCCAAAAGGTCATGATGACTAAAGAGAGCGTTTCCGTGGTAGCAGAGGATATGCTTCATTCTACCAAGCAGGTAATACAAAGTATCCAAAGAAAATACTGTTTTACATATCTGTATCTAATGTGTGTTCCATAAGTATCTGTGTTTTATGGGCATCACCTGTTTTACATGTCGGTATCTAATGTGTGTTCCATAAGTATCTGTGCTTTATGGGCATCACCTGTTTTACATGTCGGTATCTAATGTGTGTTCCATAGGTATCTGTGTTTTATGGGCATCACCTGTTTTACATGTTGGTATCTAATGCGTGTTCCTTACATATCTATGTTTTATGGGCATCACCTGTGTTCTGTTGATGGTTTTCTTTATGTGTCATTAGGCTGCATGATTATCTCCCTTGAAACCACTGTCTGCCATCTTATGGGTTGTTCAGTATTCACCATAAGAAATGGACAAAAATTACTAATTCCATTAAAATATAATGATTTCAGGATGCCAGTTTGGCTTGAAAAAAACAGTTTTAGTATTAAAAATATATAACCAAAAATATCTGCATCAGCAAGACACATGTTTCTGTGCCAGATTTAATGATACAATATTGTACCATAAAATGGCCAACACCTTTTTCAGGGGGAGATAATTCTGATCGGCACTTGAAAAATGTTCACAGAAATCATTGCCATAGATAAATACCCACTAGTCACATATCTTGTGCATGGTATCATTTACACTATATTCACCTTATCTTTTGTATGAATTTGTGTTCAAGCTTGGTTGTGGACAAGCATAGTTCAGGACTAACCCAACCTTTATTTTAACAAAGAATATACAACTGACCAAAAATATTTAATTTGTTTTGTTTGTGTCTGAATGTCTAGATATAGACATTCTCAAAATGTTGCAAATACACTGTACTTTTTATAAAATTGCAAAATTCTTCAGGAATAAAAAAAGATAAATGTTGTAAATTAGGTGATTAACAATAACAATGATAATAATGCTAAAAATAACAATGACAATGGTAATAATGCTAAAAATAACAAAATGACAAGAAAAATGTGTATTTAGTTTGGTTTGATACACCTTAACACCTTGAGAATTAACTTCATACTTCTGTTTTAGATATTATATATTATCACCACATATACCAAAAAACCATTAAACATATTCTGATGCAATTTGATGTGAAAGTTGCTTCATAGACTTAGATGTGCCATTAATGGGTTTTGTCTTATCCCACTCAAGATTTCACAGAGTTATTGCCCTCGTCAGTCAACATTATGTCTTTACACGGGATGTTGCTTGTAACTAGCATCTTAAGAACTGTTCAACATATTGTGGTGCAGTTGATTTGTGAACATTGCCTCATAAACATAGATGTGTCCTCAACAGATTTTGTTTTTCAGGGATTTTATTTTCTGAGCTCCATTTTTCCAGTTATATGCAGCATTTAATAATTTCCATAGGACCAGTTTGCGCAGCATAACTTTACCAAAGATTGTTAATTTAAAGCATGTGTAGCACACACCTTGAATGAGTTTCCTTTCTAGCGCTTCCAGTATTCATTGGAGTCAAGATCCTTATTGTCTGTCCGCCTGACTTGTGCCTTTCAAGGTTTGGTGGATTTCAACCAAATCTGGTATGCAGCTTTATATTAAAGAGGGCTTGAGTTGGTTAATTTCCAACATTCCACAGAATGAAGAGTTATGGCCCCTGATTATGAATCCATCTTGCATTTGTTTTGACAAAATTCATAGGAATTTATCAAACACCTTTATACAGATTAGACCTTGAATAAGTTGGATTTCCCAGCATTTCTTTTGTCATTAAAGACTGGTTTTGGCACCTACATGCCCATCTTCTCCTAAACTTTAATTTCCTAATACAGTTTCCTCTGTTCGTGCAAATTCTAGTGGGTGCAGATTTTTTGCGATGTACTTAGCACTAATTGCTCTAGTTCTCTGTCTAAATGCAATAAACATGTATGCCAGATCCTAACAATCTGGACAACTGAATTAAAAATCAGGATTACACAGTTGAAATTGAGATTATACCGGTAACATTTTTTTCTACACGGCTTTTTAATACAAACACATATAGAAATGAGAACAAATCAAAATAATCTCTTTGGGATGTAGGTAATAGAAAAATGAGGGCCTGATGTTGTCTTGGATTCACTTAAGTAATGCAGTGAATTATTCTGAAGGTGAACCACATAGATTGTATAAAGTATTTGGGAAATTTTCCCATGATTAAATTTTGTGATTTTGGTAATTTACATGTTCATGAAATACCAAGATGTTTTTCATTAACACTCAACTTACATCTACCAAAAATATTGACCCATTCAGTGATTCAAAGTAATTGACTATCTGAGCACCTGAAATTTTCAAAGTAAACAGTGTGTAAACTCATTATTTTCAAGAAATTGAAGTTTGACATGGTGAAAATTTCAAATAATGTTTTTATGCACAGCAAATTAGACACTTTGAAAGACAACATGTGAACAATTTTAATTGAAATTCATTTTAGTTACTTACCTTTGTATTTTCTCCTTTTGCAGAGATGCCAACCATTCCAATTTTTTTGTGAAATTAATACAGTCACTTAATTAATTAATTAATTAATACTTTGGTCAGATTCCAGTTGTGCAGTCAGATAAATGATACATATGTGCATGCAATTGAAAACCAGTATGTCTAGATCACTGACATGGTTGTCATGTCAGGTTGTAATTATCTCTCTCGAGAAATCATATCGAAGTGCCCGTCTCACTCAAGCAGCCAGTACCAAAGTGCTTGTCTTACTCAAACAGTCAGTACCAAAGTGCTTGTCTCACTCAAGCAGCCAGTACTGAAGTGTTTGTCTCACTCAAGCCAAAGTGCTTGTCTCACTCAAGCAGCCAGTACTGAAGTGCTTGTCTCCCTTAAGCAGTCAGTATCAAAGTGCTTGTCTCACTCAAGCAGCCAGTACTGAAGTGCTTGTCTCACTCAAGCAGCCAGTACCAAAGTGCTTGTCTCACTCAAGCAGCCAGTACTGAAGTGCTTGTCTTCCTTAAGCAGTCAGTACCAAAGTGCTTGTCTCACTCAAGCAGCCAGTACTGAAGTGCTTGTCTCTCTTAAGCAGTCAGTATCAAAGTGCTTGTCTCACTCAAGCAGCCAGTACCGAAGTGCTTGTCTCACTCAAGCAGCCAGTACCAAAGTGCTTGTCTCACTCAAGCAGACGGTACCAATGTGCTTGTCACACTCAAGCAGCCTGTACCAAAGTTCTTATCTCAAGCAGCAACCAGACAGAAACCTTGTTTGTTTAAGCTCTTAGATTCAGCTTGGAAAGCTTGAGAAACATGTTAAAACAGAATGCTGGACTAAAATTTTAAGACCAAGTGACTTATCTTCCCCTGACTGAACAGAGCACAGTTGTGGGAAGGTAGAGAGAAATGAGCTTAGAGAGAACAAAATTTCCAATGTTCAAAACCAGCACTTAAAACAGTCATTTTACTAAATCTTTCAGCCAAATGATATTTAAAAGCTCATTGAACTTTATGAAACTTCTGATATTTTTCATAGTATGCTTTAGTAAAAAATTTGCATGACTTTGTTTTGAAAAATCTGGTAACCTTGAAAATTGGTCACTATAAACAACAAGCATATATCAAAATATAACCTCATTCTTCCTACAGGGTAAAATATCAAAAAAATTTATTCGTCTTTACAAGCAATCAGTCTATAAGGTCAGACCACTGATTATTTTACATCCAAAGAACCAGTCTATAATCCTAAGCAGAATAATAATTTGCTTGTTATTCAGCTTCAGGTGAATTGAATTTCACTTCTTGTCTTCATGAATGAATTTTCATCATAATTTCATGCATTGAAATATAATTGCTAACGAAAGTATTTATTAAACTGAGATAACAGTTTGTCACAAAACATGCAAATTCTATGCTTAAACTGTTTTACATTGGTTTTTGGATAGAAAAAGGACTCAAGTTGATATTGTATACAGAATACTTGATCATTCTTCGATGACAGATGTGGGGACAAAAATGTGGACTCTAGAAAACTTTAAGTCTCTGTCGCTTTCTCTGCATACATGTATTGAGAGGAAATTACCAACATTGAGGTGACTATTTCGTTTGAATCACCCTCTTGCATGGACAGAATGATGGGGATTTTACTGCTGTTAAAAATAAATTGGGCTTCAGAATTTCCAAATGGAAGGGTATCAAGACCAGATGAACACCATATCTTTGCTCAGTGGACACCAGCATGTCACATTGTAGGAAAGATTAAGCACATTTCAGTTGAAAAAGCACCATTGCTGGATAAAACTGTTTTTTAAATCTGACATTTTTGTTTCATGTCAGTAGAGGTTGGCATCTCTGCTGCTGGATGGGATTAGATTATAATTTAATTTTTTATATGAAATGTCTTATTGTCAAAATGACACATACTCCATATTTATTAATCCCTGTACTTGGTGATGGTATTAACATGTTTACCTGTGTTTCATCTTTCTCTAACACGAACTAACAGCTTTCTCACATTGAGGAAAGTCTGGCCGCCATGGACCAGATGTTAGTGGATCTGGAGACTGATATCCATTCTGTGAACTCAGGTGATGTTGAAAATAACAACACTACTGATCTACTTATATCGGCACTCGGAAGCAGTGTCTCAATAACTGAGGCTGTAGACAACTGGAGAAGTATGGTGAGTTGCAATAGCACATAGTGAAATACAGGCTTCTTACACATTAGTTCTGGCACTTAGTGTAACACTGTGTCAGTATGATAAGATGCATGAGTAACTGAGGCTGTAATGGCAGACATTTGTAGAGTTTTAGAAATGTTAGCATAGCCACCAATAGAGTGATTACAGAACTTTTAGTTTAAAATAGTAGTGTTGTTTTTCTTTATAAAATTTGCTTTAGTGTTGGCACAGACTGCTAATTGTATGAGTAAAAGGTGCACCCAACTGCCAACATCATTGACTCAGATCAGCCTGGACATGATGTGCCAGCCAATCTGGACATATGCTGTGCATATGAAATTGTGCATAAAACAAATAACACAGACCCATGTCTTCCAAAAACCTTTAGATAATGTCACATGGAGAATACACTGTTTACATGAAAGTATGCATGTGATGAAGAGTGAAGACCGATATCTTCCACCATTTTGCACTTGGGCTCATTATACACAGCATATAATGTAGTTATGGCACAGTCATGCAGGCTGATAGTATCAACAGTTAGTATTAGTATCACAGGGTGGCTGAGAAACTTTTACAAATATGGCAGTCCTTGTAGCAGCAGCACAGGCTTAGTTACACAGTCATGGTAAATAGGCCATGTTGTTTTTAGAGTATTAACTTGAGTTATATAGTCACGGTAAATGGGCCAGGTTGTTTTTTTTTAGTATTAACTTGAGTTATATAGTCATGGTAAATGGACCAGGCATGTTTAGAGTATTAACTTAAGGTATATTGTCATGGTAAATGGGCCAGGTTGTTTTTTACAATATTGACTTGTATAGTCATGGTAAATGGGCCAGGTTGTTTTTTAGAGTATTAACTTGAGTTGTATAGTCATGGTTAATGGGCCAGGTTGTTGGGTTTTTTTTAGAGTATTAAATTGAGTTACATAGTCATAGTAAATGGGTCAAGGGTTTTTCGAGTATTAACTTGAGTAATATAGTCATGGTAAATGGGCCAGGGTTGTATTTCAGAGTATTAACTTGAGTTACATTGTCGTGGCAAACAGGCTGGGTTTTTTTTTACAGTATTATCTTCAGTTATACAGTCATGGTAACTGGGCCAGGGATTTTTAGAGTACATGTATTGTCTTCAGTTTCATGGTAAATGGGCCAGGGGTATTAGAATATTGCCTTCAGTTTCATGGTATATAGGCCAGGTTTTTTTAAAGTATTGTCTTCAGTTTCATGGTAAATGGGCCAAGTGTTTTAGAATATTGTCTTCAGTTCATGGTAAATGGGCCAGGGTTTTTAAGAATATTGTCCTCAATTTCATGGTAAATAGGCCAGATTTTTGTAGAATATTGTCTTCAGTTTCATGGTAAATAGGCCAGGACTTTTTAAGAGTATCATCTTTAGCTCAATCAGGGTTCAAAGTAGGTCTAATGTAATAGTCAAAGAATGGCTACCAATATAAAAATAGTCACCATTTGCAAACATTTGGTCACCAAATTATATTACACAAAATGTAATTTACAATTACAGCATTAATTCTTAAGTAGGTTGTGTGAGAATTGTCATCCCTTGTTGTTTTTAATAGTTCATGTATGCATACATGCCATCCCCAAGAGGTATAAGCATAATTTTTGCTAATATTAGTGGCAAAAAGCATAATATGAGCATGAAAAGTGTAATCTATGTATTACAAGCCATAATTACAGTACACTGTATGAAAAATGTACTTTCATTTTTGCTACTAACATGGATCTGCAGCAGGTCAAAATGCTTCGCAAAATTGGGCAAAATCCATGTGGACTAGAACCAGAATACAAACACAAAAAAACATACTGACAAATTATATTCAGCATTCACTTCAACTAGTCTACATGTCTAAATTTAGCTGAATGATCATGAAGTCCACATATTCTGCAATGAGCATGACAGTGTCCTCATCTCATATTCTTCTTTTCAGATTTGTGTTAATTTGCACTTTTTCTGATGAGACATGTTTTGAAGTTTATAATGACCCATCTGCTCAAAGAATTTTCGTCCACAAGTCAAACCATAAAAGCATCTGGTACCATTTTCTTTAAAAGTACAGACTGGTCTGCTAACTAACTTGATTATCAGTATAGTGCAGCTGTGACACAAATCTTCAAATTAAAGAAACCCATCTGTTTTCTTTGAATGGGTCACATACAGTTGCTATAAATAGATAATCAGGATAATGCATGTAGGTCTAGGATGGACGGATTAACTCTTATGCTGTTCTTGTACATCTGTGTCTTTTTAGAATATTCTCAAATTTTCATGATGAATGGAATTAAAGAGGTGATAATAAAAATTACAAACACAACTTTTTATTGCTTTATTTTTATTTTTTAATGAACTGGAAAACCATAATCCATATACAGATAAGGGTAAGACATAATTAGGTGAAAAAAGTGTAATGATTACACCAAAAGCATAATGGTTGGCATGTATGTATGGCTGGTATTTAATTGTAAGCAACGATAGGAGCCCATGTGATCAATATCAGCGAGCTTGAACCTTGTGTTTTTTTATTGCCAGCCAACAACTGTTCTGAAAAATCTACTGGCCATTTAGAACTTTTGGTCAAAGTTTTGAATAATTTACTTGCAACTTGGAGCCCTGTATATAGTCTTGGTAGATTAGCCAGGGTTTTTATTACAGTATCATGAGTCACATTGTTTCCATTACACGTAGGCTTGTAGACTTTTTGTCTCATACAGTTGCTTGTAGTTTGTTTGCGGCATACATGTTGGTGTACTTATGTGGTACTGTAATTTTAAGGGTATTTAGTGGACACCTTTAGTAAAAATATAGTTTGTGATCAGTTTGGAATTTAGCGAAGTAAATATGCTTGTAAAAGGATAGAGGGGGTCAAAATCATACAGAATTATTAATGGCATAATAACTGCTGTTAATTGTTAATTGTTCCAGTATTGTACATAGAAAAGATTTAATTAAAATATCAACTTGTAATAATGTTGGTTGCCATACACTTCTAATTCTATTATGTTTTGTGGATTTTTGCAGAATTGTTTTATGAAATAAATTTGTTTTGAGTTAGCTATATTGTCTAATTTTAGGTTTGCTTTTCTTAAAAGAGACTTGAATTGTCCATGCATTTTTTTTTCAGACAGGAATTAAATGGTAATTTTTTAAACATGGGATCAAAAAGTAAGAGTACCCATCTAGTCTCATTAGGTCAACTGTTTAAGGGTGTTTTTCAGTTACATGGTTGGATCCTTAAGCAACAAAATAGGAAAGTCTTACAGTCAAATTCAAATGCATTTTTCAGTACCATGAATATGTTTTTAGATTATTATCTACAATCTGATTTCATATAAACAGATATCCACAATTAATCTTTTGATTTTTCAGAATGAGAAAGCTGCCAGTGTCAGAAAAGTCACATCTTCAGCACTGGATGTTCTCAGTTCAGTTGAGTCCAGTTTGAAAAGTGAGACATACAGTCTAGACAGTGAGATACTCAGTCCAAGGAGTGAGACACACAGCTTGGACTGGCTTGCTACTAGCACACCTAGATCTTCCACAGATGATATTAACAATGTAGACAGGGATAAAGACCAAGGTCCTCTCCGAATTGAAAAGGTGGTCAGTCAAGTAAAGGATGAAAAGCACACAACTGAGATAACATTTAATTTCTCATCTGGTAGAAAAACTAACATGTCTCATATGACACCCATCTCATCTCAAATCACCTCTAGTAACCTATCTCCCACATTTCAGTCTAACAAAGATTCTCATGGTGATGGCACAAAGACAAGTAAATTTGCAGTCAACAGACCAGAAATCTTACATGTTCAAGGAAAAATCTCACATGACCATGAGAAAATAACAGAGACAAACGACCAAGATTCAGTTAACAGTGAAATATCAACACCTGTTTCACTTGAGACTCTTGATAGTACCAATTCTGTGAAAGGTTCAAAGTCATTGGAGCCAACTGTTGTTAATTTGGGACCAAAAAGAATAGATTCTCAACAGTACAGTCGAGACTTTTATGTAAACAATTCACCCAAGCCACAGAAAAAGAAGTGGGAAGTGAAGTTGACTGGTGCTGCTGCCTCTCATCAAAGCAGTTCAGATGTATACAAAACAGAGGAAGAGGTACTGCAACCAGTCTTATATTTAATGCCCTGGTATTGCATGCATCTACTTCCATATATAATATACTTGGGGATTGTATAACCTTTTTATTTTGAGATTGCTTTCATATTTAATATACTTGAGGAGTTATAACATTTTAATCTTGATATTGCTTCCTTATATAAAGTACTTGGGGATTATATAGCCTCTTTATCTTGAGTCTGCTTAGATATGGTTACAAACGGTTATATCATATTTGATGTCTTGATCCAATTCAGCCAAACTCCTCATTTTACATATTTCATTTTTATTTGAGAGATTTATGCTCTGTGAATTGTTAAATTCAAGCATGCTGTTAGGAATGGATAGTTTACTTTGTTTTTAAACTGCAGTATAACGAATGCAACCTTAGTGACAGACACAGTATTAGTATTGGAGTGTATGCTTAGGTTAAGATAAAGATAATAATTCTTTGTGTAATATTAAACAAAAGTATTTTAAAATCCTAACGTTTTATATCAAACACTTGTACTCTACCTATAACTTGTAGATTTATACTGGCAGTCAAGACATCATTTGGTGTACTGTATATACTCACTTATAAGCCAGGTCTAATTGCAAACTGCATAGACCCATATCAGCTGTCACCTAATGCACTGGCTGATCTTGTAGAACAAACAACATAAACCCTAATCAGATGGCACCTAATATGACAGCTGATCATGGTTTATGTTGTTTTTAGTTGGACCCTACTTTCAGATTATAGCTCTCCATCCTTATAATGAGGTTGTTGGGGTCCATCACAACTGACCATGTTATGTACCAAGCCATGTTATACAGAGTATCTCAATATATATATATATATATATATATATATATATATATATATATATATATATATATATATATATATATATATTGAGAATAGCATAAGACACAAAACCATGATGTAGCAGGTACTGTCAAATTTGGTTGAAATGAAAATGAAGATATTAGGCTAAGTTTCACCTTGTTTTCTTTCAACCATTATTGTTAGACATTGGTATTATTTTGGTCATGAGGTCCATAGTAGTACCTCATTATATCTGGAATCACATTATAATGAGGTGCATTATAATGAGGGAGAGCTGTAGCTGATGATAATCTGACACTAACAAAATCAAACCTTCATAATTTGAGTAACATAATTTCATGTCATTATACTAATATATTGACATTATATTGATATGTTAATTTGTATTATTATATTGATTATTTAAGGCTTATAATATGCACATACTTTATATATCTGTTACTCTGAATGTCTGCTACACAATATGTCACTAATTTGTCACAATTTCTTTTTAAAATTTTTTTATATCACTCTCAAGCTGTATTCAGTGTGATCTATATGTGACCATGACCTGCATATGACAGTGACCTACTTCTCACGAATTGTCCTCAAACATGCTATCATATGATTCATAGGAATGAAACTTTCTGCTGAGAAGCTCACCTATATTTAAAACATAAAACAAAATTTTAAAGCACGCCCTCCTAGCTCATTTGGAATTGTCTTTTTCAAAACATGGGAGGCTATACCATTACTTCTAGAGAGAAAGTTGATGAGTAAATGATGGGCAAAGACTTGTATCTGATTTCCACTGGTAGGATGGCAGATCAGGACTTGTCTTTCTCCCTCTGCTTAAAAAGATTCACCAAAGATTTCCTTGTTACATATAAAGTTTCTTAAAAAATGTTTCCATATGCCAGATTTATAAAGTTCTGTGATTGAACCTTGCTTTGCATGGTTTGATTAATCAGTCCTCCTTTTCTTTGAATACCCTCATAAAAGTTTGTCCTGACCTTAGTAAGCTAAGCAGGACATCTCAAGAAAGCTCAGATATCATGAGATATCCTGACTGAGAATTTTGTCTTGCATTTTTAAATAGACAAGTTTAGGAATACTCCATTTGCATAATATTTTAAGTACAGCTGACTTTAGTTTAATGGTGTGCCTTAAATCTCACTCCATGTTGTTTTCATGGCTGTCTTTTCCTCCAAGTTCAGTGCATGAATCTGTCATAATAAGAACATATACCATTCTGTTTGTAGATCTATTTGGTAGCAGAGAAGGTGTTCTCATTGGATGACAAAGTTCATGACCTTGAAGAAGAGGTCAAGGCTACAGGGGTCACCAAGGGTCAAAAATTCATTAGGCTAGAAGATCAAGTTGCTAGGACTGTAGCAAAGGTTATTCAGTCTGAGAGAGATGTAAGGGAAATCAGATTTTTGTCTTGCCAGCTATACATTTTTCATTAAAATATTTTTACGCCAGTCTTGCAAATCAGAAATAATATTATTCCAAATGGTTTAAATATGTCATTGCATGGCATCATTATTTGAAATAGGAACACTGTAATAACCTGATCAATTAGAACTTCATGTTGTCCATTGTCTTGTAGCAATCGCCCACAGAATAACCTCTTTGATACGGCTCAGCTTAGCTGTACTAGCAATCAATGTTGGATGAGTCCATAGGTATAGGTCTACACAGTTTCACTGATCCACATTAAAACAAGCATGGACAGGGCAGAGTTTCTGTCTATGTTGAACCTAGGAACAGTATACTGTTATATTGTAACATGATTTTCACAATAGTCAGTACTGTATATACAGGGAATTGTGGTCACTTAAGTGGTGGAGTATTGGATTTGTAATCCAAGGTCACAGGCTAGATACCAAACCAAGCCAGCATGAATTGGCTACCTTGGTGTCTCCTTGGGAAAGGTACTTAGCTGCCATTTTCTCAATGTGGTAGTACCGATAATGTTAAAAGTGCCTTTAAAACCAACAATAACAAAAAACAAAACTATACTTTCACATCTGTATGTCTCAGTCTAAAGTACATGTTCCTGTAAGTAGGGTAATTATAGGCCTAATATGAAGGTAGAGTAGGGATAGTACAGGATTCATATGAAGGTAGAATAGGGCTAGTACAGGATTCATATGAAGGTAAAGTAGGGCTAGTTACAGGAGTCATATGAAGGTAGAGTAGGGCTAGTACAGGATTCATATGAAGGTAGAGGAGGGCTAGTACAGGATTCATATGAAAGTAGAGGAGGGCTAGTACAGGATTCATATGAAGGTAGAGGAGGGCTAGTTACAGGAGTCATATGTAGAGTAGGGCTAGTACAGGATTCATATGAAGGTAGAGTAGGGCTAGTACAGGATTCATATGAAGGTAGAGTAGGGCTAGTTACAGGGTTGTTATGAAGGTACAGTAGGGCTAATTACAGGGTTGTTATGAAGGTAGAGTAGGGCTAGTTACAAGGTTGTTATGAAGGTACAGTAGGGCTAGTACAGGATTCATATGAAGGTATAGTAGGGCTAGTTACAGGGTTCATATAATGGTACACTAGGGCTAGTGCAGGATTCATATGAAGGTAGAGTAGGGCTAGTACAGGATTCATATCATGAGAGAGCTGGGCTAGTTACAGAAATTCTTATGAAGATAGAGTAGGGCTATTTATATTTTGAAATTCCAGTTCTTAAGAATAATTTTTGCTCCCACTTTTATTTTGGACAAATTTTTAGACAAGGACATATGGTTTCAGGAATAATGGTTTACTGAAGAATTTCATCCACCATGTTGTCTTTTGCTTGGTGTAGTGGCAGCATGTAAACTTCTTACTCAGTAGAGGAATATTTGAATTCGATTATGAACTTTTTCCTCGTGTTTTCTCTCCGTCATTGTACTTTCTTATTCATTTCAAGATAGTGTAGGGCTAATTAAAGGATTCATATGAAAGTTGAGAAGGATTAGCTACAGGGTTGTTATGTAGGTAGAGTAGAGCAAGTACAGGGTTCTTATGAAAGTAGAATATGGCTAAATCCAGGGTTCTATTGAAGGAAAAGTAGGGCTAGTTACAGGGTTCATATGATTTGAAATCTTTGATAATTTACATTTTGAAATTCCAGCTCTTAAGAATAATTTTTGCTCCCACTTTTATTTTGGACAAATTTTTAGACAAGGACATATGGTTTCAGGAATAATGGTTTACTGAAGAATTTCATCCACCATGTTGTCTTTCGCTTGGTGCAGTGGCAGCATGTAAACTTCTTACTCAGTAGAGGAATATTTGAATCCGATTATGAACTTTTTCCATGTTTTTTCTCTGTCATTGTACTTTCTTACCTTTAATTAGGAAAAGGGAATTATGGTACTACTCGTATTCAGTGTTGTACACAAAATCAAAGCAGAACATAAACGATAGGTGATATTACTGTAATAAATCTGATACTTCAATCACTTATTGATTTTACCTAGCCATCACATGGGTAAAAAATCTCTTGTATTTTCACTTGTGGCTTTTTGACTAACGATGAAATATATCCATTATTCACTCAGAACAAGTGAATATCCTCGCTATCTGTATTTCCACTTAAAAACATTATTTAGTTGAGTTTGATCATTCCTGCTATACTGTGGTTCAGTTTATAGCACTTCTCAGTATACATCGGTTCAGTACATATGATGTATTTTGAATTGAATACAGTTATTTCTACCAGTTGTGCTTTTGCTTTGGTATTTGAGTTTGCTAATTAATGGATCTTTTTAAAAAAAAAGGTGATTTCCTCTCCTCTTTTGTTCCTGGAGGTTAGCATGCCAGATTTGCCACCAGAAGGATGCAGGTTAGAATCCTTCCCAGACAGGAGGGTTAGGTCAGGCCAGCTACCATCATGTGTCCCTGGGCAATTTTATCCGCATCAGAATAATGTACCTCTTTCATTTGTTGATGTGCCATTAAAAAGCAAATCAGCAATCACAGACTTTTCCAAAATTGTAAAATCTCACAAATTTAACATGATTGTGGGAATTTTTTTTCATATGCAGTTTTTGACATAATCATTTTTGATACATTCAGCTTTAAAACTATGGTATTTAAATACATTTAGTTGCCTGAATTCTACATAATAACATATGAGGAATTTAATTTATTATTATCATCCTTATTATAAAACCCTTCATTATAACACAGTTTCTGTGATGAGGCAAGTATGGACACACTATTAAGTGACAGTACAGTTATATCATGTACTTGATTATAAGCCAGTATACTCCATGGCTCCCATGGACAGAGTTATAATAAGGAAGTAGTGTATCAAGTAATTCATTATAAGGCAGTCTCACTATAAGGCATTGTACTTAATGACTTAATGGATAGCTTTATAATGAGGAGTGATGTGTGCATTTAAATAATTAAACCAATACAACAAGTTTAATGAAGAAAGATCTTTGGAGTTAAAATAATTACCAAAATATGGAGAGTAAAATAAATCTATATCTGTTTTATTGAAGTTCAGTTTTCAATGATGTTTTACTCTGGGAATTTCAATGATATTTTATTCTGAGATTTTCAGTGATAATTTATTCTGAGATTTTCAATGACATTTTATTCTGGGAATGTCAATGATATTTTATTCTGGGAATTTCAATAACATTTTATTCTAGGGATTTCTTATTTGGACACATTGTACATTGACTACAGGTTTAAGAATTGGCAATAATGTTGCTGGAGTTTGAAAAACTAAGATCCAATGAACTTTGTAATTAAAAGATGCATGCCTTAAAATCATCAAATATGTTTTGTGTGTATGTACCATTTAGTTACAACTTATGTGAAGTTAAAACGTGTAAGTAAGCATAGTATGAATACCGTATATACTCGCTTATAAGTTGGATTCAACTGCAAACTGCACAGAACCAGACCGTCCATTGCATTATGTAGCTACAGATCAGGGTTATGTTGATTGCAGTTGGACCCTGCTTACAAGCAAGAATATATGGTGACTGATCCTAAGAACAATATTCTCATAATGGAATTGAATCCACAAACAAGTCTTCATATGTTTATTGTTAAATATAGGTAAAGTGAATTCGTTTATTTTGTGGACATTCATGGTTTTGCAATAATTAAAATTTTTGCAGAAACTTAAATTCAGGAGTTGAGGAAGGAGAGTCCTTTCTATCCAAAATGGATAACTATTCACAGAGTCTTTAGATTTCTTACTTGTAGCAACTTTAAAATCCATAAATTATTGTTCCCCATTAAGAAAGGAGCATGCGATAGTGATGTTAATTGTTTAATATTTATATTTTCTACTGATATTTCTTAGGGTTATAATCTTTGCCAGCTTACCATATATACTCACTTATAAGTCGAGTCAAACTGCAAAGATCCTGATCTGCCACAGCATAATATGCCTACAGATAAGGATTAATTTTGTTTGTTCTACTGATTACCCTTAACAAACTGCACAGACCCAGACCTGCCTGCATATTATACCACTTCAGTAATATACTGGGTCTGTGCAGTTTTCAGTTGGACATGTCTTATAAGTGAGTACATATGGTACATGTTTATTTTTAGTAAGTGTAAGAAACTGCCTAAGCTTAAGTTGTCATCCACATTAAGATCTGAATCTTTTATAATTTGATCATTTATCTCATTTATCTCATTTATCAAACTATAGGTCAAATCAGTTGAGAATACAGTTCAGAGTCTCAGCAAAAACACAAGACCAAGATCCCCCATGCCACTGCCACAACCAACACATCTTGTGGGATTAACTAGTGAGACAGAACTTCCTGAGAGTCGAACTGAATTTAACGAGGACTATTCAGTGGAATTACCTTCTGTAAACCGCCTCAAGGCCGTGTTCAGTAACGATGAAAGCTCCTCAATAAAGAGAGTATGCATATATTTTGATATGGTTGATCTCTCTGTGGTATCTCTAGCTAAAGTCTCTTGGTTTTATTGCATGCTTATGATGCGCTGTGGGAGTTTTGAATACTAGTTTTTATTGCATTTGAATCTATGTATCACTTCACATAAAGCATCACAGCATGGTTTTCTTTCATTCACAGATACATGAGGCATGTTTCCTATGTTTGTCTGACATAACATCTTTCTCATCATCTGCTGGCTGCCATCTAAAAATTAATGTCTACTTTTCCAGCTGAGCCGTCTACTTTGCAACACTGTAACCTTTTTTATTACATCGTTTCATTAGCTTGTGCATTTAATTTCAAGCTGGTTACTTTGAAAATAGTGAAAAGGCTGGAGATAAGTAATTTTGAAGACATCACATAATGTCATCATGCCATGACGTTATCTCCAGTCTTTTGACTGTCTTAATGGCATATAAAAAACAAATGAACTTTTTAAAACACAATTTGAGACTGCAGCAAAGTATTTTTGTTGTGAAATTTTACAGCTTTTTATACTAGTGTAGATTTTGTAAGAGCTGCCATTTCTCAAGTAGAAGTAGTGAAAAAAAATCAGTCATATACATAGATGTTTGATAAATAAAACCCTACACGCTGTTAGTCAGAATTAATTAGCATGAACATGGCAGATTTTCCTTCTTGCATTTGAATTTTGACCCTTCATATATGTTCATTGTTTCCCCCATCTATGTGTATCTCTCTGGCCAGAAGTACCAGGAATTTGGTTCCAAAGTTTCGGTTCCAGCAAAACAAATAGTCTAGTCATCCACAAGGACCAGCTACTTAAAATTTTATCAACCCAATCAAAAAGTTACTTGCTTTGGAAGGCAGGCAGGTGCTACTTTGAATGATTTGCATTGGACCAGCAAGGGAGTGGGGTGTGGCAGCAGGTGCTAATTTTGAATAATTATGATTGGACCATTGGGTAGGTGCTATTTTGAATGATTATGATTGGACCATTGAGCAGGTGCTAATTTTGAATGATTATAATTGGACCATTGGGCAGGTGCTAATTTTGAATGATTTGCATTGGACCATTGGACAGGTGTTAATTTGAAATGATCTGCATTGGACCATCAGACTGGTGCTAATTTTGAATAGTACCTGTGTACATGTAGTTGATTCTAGTTTCACTTCACCAGGGATACAGTTGTATCAATTAGGTAGTTTATATTTCAGGATAAATACTAATATTTAAAGAATTATATCACAATGGGATGCATATACTGTTGCTTTCTAGAAGCATGAAATATGTATTGATTTTTAATTCCTTTTGCAAATAAACTATTAATTGCATGCTAAAATTTCCCTTTTGGTTTCTGCATGTTCTTTTTCATATGTAATGGAATATAATCTCACATACAATCTCACTTAAAACTTATATATAATAGTATTACATTGGGATAATAATTTTTCCACATTTGCCTGATAAACTCTATGTCTCAAACACCAATATTTCCTTAAAATCTCATGCTTTAAAAGTATCAGAACTCATTATCTTCAAATTCCTCATTAAAGGAGAACATTGTTTTGTCAGTTTATGACATGGTCCTTCATCCTTAGTGCACCATCTGTCATGTATCATTCCATTCACAGTTGTTATTTACAACAACTTGAAAATCACTTGACCAGTTTCATCAATTTTACAGGGAGCAATCTTACATAAAGGCTTTTCAGATTTGTTTAGTGGATGCCCAGAGATATGGCCACTGTTACTAAAAATAAAAATCTTTCAATACCTCCGAAACCACTCAGCATAATTTGACCAAATATGACAAAAGCATTCAGACATGAAAGTCATACAAACTGGATCAGGTGATGCTGATCCACCTTCAAATATGGTCACCATTACTGAAAGCTAATTTGACCATTTGGCTTCCTGGCATAGAGGGCATTCAAGTTTTCACAAGGTCAAAAAGCATTGTGGGATATATGGCATTTTAAATTTGTTCAGATCATGCCAGTCCTCAGTCAAATATGGCCACTTTTACTAAAAATAGAAAAAAAGAAATACATCAGTCCTGCAGATGGCATATGTGTGCTTTGGATTTGCTGGTTTACTCTTTCAAAATCTTTCATCGTAAGCATAACCTTTAGAAACATAGAACTAGTCTAGAAATCCCATTGTACCAATACACTAGTGCCATCTACTGACAGAAGAGTGATGTGAAGTCTCCATTTAAAAAGAATAACCCAAGCATAGAAATATGTGAATGCTACTCTGTTTCATATTTATTTTGCCTGCATCGACAATTAGCAGATGTACTACCAGTCACAATGTTGTTGGGTATTTTTGCCTTGCCAATGTACTGTGAGCAATGGACTTCTAACACAGAATGCTGTAGTATAAAAGGAGGATTAACTCAGCTGGCATTGACCTTGGCATGTGCCAAAAACACCAGGTTTTAGAATCCTGTCTTTAATTAGCCAAGTTCTAGAAGACTTTAGAATACAATGCCAATAATTGGAAACATATGTTGAAGGCAAAACAATAATGTTTGAAAAGTTCCCTTGTTCAGTGTTATAATTCATTGTCACAATACACAGGTGACAATATGCTACATTCCTTTATCACCCATGTCTGCCTTGGCAATGATTTCCTCATTTCCTATGAATATGCACAAACCTGCATAACCAATCACTGAGAGCATTTTGTCATTTTGACCCAACATGACCTTTCTCTTGAAGGAGCCAATACAAGTTTCTCTTTCAAACACAGTCGCACTTTTACTGATGTGTGGAACATTGTTACATTGTAGTTTTGATGATGTATTACAGTTTCAGCGTACTTATGAAAAATTGGAATATCTCCACACAGGTAGCCACAGGAGATAAAAGAGTGTAGCAGATGGCCACCAATGACTTGCAATCATGTGTTAAATTAGTTTTAATTATTGCTTATGCGTATTATGTATGTGCATTATTTTTTGGGTTTCATCTTTTCCCACCCATGCAGCCATGCTTTTATGCACTGGAAGCCATTTATAACCACCCTCCAGTGAGAAATGAAATTTTTTCCCAGATGCAGATTTTGTTTAAGGGGATCTATTATATCATCTGTAGATTTTGTATACTTTATCATTTTGGAATTATAGTCAAAATGATGAATTATTTTCAGTAAAATAATTTTAGCACATTATTAAGTCAGATGTTTTAATAAGAAATCTTTTTATATAAAAAATTTGAATGCAGCTAAAGGATGTTTATGGAACACAAATGACATTTGGGCAGACATCTATAAAATGAATTATAATGGATTGATGGTGTACTCAAAATTGGAGGATTTGAAAACAGTTACAATAAATTTGGTAGGTTATATGCACATTTTGTTATACTGTGTAATTTGGATACTTTATCTGGAAACTCCTTAAATGTGAGTTTGTTTTGAGTGGGTTCCATTGCATTTTCATCAACCTATGGTGCAGTGCATGGTAAATCATAGATTATCCTTAAATGATTGCCATTGTTTCCTCCCCTTTCACAGTCAAATCAAGAATATGGGGTGAGTATGAGTGGTATTCTGTAACCAATCATAATCAAATGTGTGATTTGCTGCTAATAACAATGCGTTGACTGGTTTGCCTTTCTATTTACAGTTTTTAGCCTTCACTTTTATGAGACATAGTCTGGTACTCTGTTTGATTACAAAACCACCCCAAAAATTTTATTTTAACACATACATTTTACCAACAGATATTCAATTCAATTTGAGAAAAGGCACAACCATAAATGAATTATTTTTCAAAGAAAGCTAGAAATTTACCCTCGATTAGACCAGTAATATTCTCTCATATGCCCCAAAATGTATTATTAGTAACTTTGCAACATTTAGATAAAGTTTAATTTTCAAAGAATAGAAAAATAATCCAATTAATTATTCTCCTTACAATCAAACAGAGTTACAGATGAGTTAGTTGTTTCAGTAGCTGACTCATAAAACTTGCTGCAGTTTCTTATAGGAAGCTCTTGTAGATATTTTACAAAAGGAATACTTGCCTGTCATTTCACTTATCTACTTATGGGGTCAAAATGGAAATACCACATAATCTCATATATATGTTGAGTCAAACTGCAAACAACATGTTACATTGTGTATTTTTGATGACATATTACTGTTTCAGCGTACTTATGAATGTTATTTTCTTCTACTGATTACTACTGACAAATCACATAGACCCTGATCCATCTGCACTTAACGCATAGGCAGATCTGGGTCTGTGTAGTTTGCAGTTGGACTTGATGTATATGTGGATATATATGGTAGATAAAGCTTTAGATATATCAAATTAGTTTTGAGTTATTGCAGAGATCTGTTAAACTGACATTGCAGTTTGTAAATGTGGGTGGGCAATTGTTGATATGGGTTCTATATACACTCACTTATAAGTCAGGTCTAATTGCAAACTGCATAGACCCTGATCTGTCATTGCATAAAGTACCATTATAACAAGCTGAATTTACCCATATCTACTGGTACATTATGAGATGGCAGATTTGGGTTTATGCAGTTTGCAGTTGGATCTGAGATTCAAGTGAGTATATACAGTAACATGAATTAAGCTATCTTATTAGATTCGGACTTGGAATTTGAGAACATTTGCCGTCGCCTCTACACAGAAGTAAATATATGACCATTCCTTATTTCTACTACTTAATACAACTGTAGTGAAATCAAGAATTTTATGTGGTGTTAAACGGAAAGATTAAACTGGCAATGGATTGATAGAACTGATTAGTCGTAGAAAGAGTGCAAAAAGAAAACTAACAAGAATAAACAGCACCCTATATTACAGTCCTTCAGTTTTGTATTGCACTTGCATTTCTTATCAGCTTCAGAAGCTATGCATATCAGTGTAATAGATATGCCTTGCAGAAATGTTTGTTTTGTCATTATCTGTGTGTCCATTCAGGTAAGATATTTTACAGCCTCAAAAATAATATACAAATTATTCTGTATTTTATTATTATGTTTTATGATAAGCTACATGATTAACATGATTAATAATATTTCATACAGTGAACTAAAACATATATTTCACACACCATCCAATTAAATATGACTCTCTCTGCAACTTTCCATATCACATGTTTTCTAAACCATTAATGCTCCCAAAACTAATACATGCAAAAACAGTTGACATCTTTAAAATGGTGATGCAGCATCAGTGTCGAGTCTTTTTATAAAAAAGTGCAAATGTAACTTAGGTTACAATTGTTGATTTACTGTCTTTTTCCAAGAGTTGTACCTTTTCCTTTTTTTGTTTACACATCTGACTATCTTATGGTCTAGTGAAATTTTAATTAACCTCCATATATTCTCTGTTACAACTTTTTTAGGTAAAATATCAAATCTCCATCTTTTTGTAAAGCTGTCACATTTTTTTTTAACAAAACCATTCACAGCTTTTTAACTCTTCTGATCATGGACTAGTTGGTCCTAAATGAAAATTGCCAGTTGGACTTAAAATATGGCCACAATGGCTTGTACATCTTGTAATAACTACTCTTTCTACACAGTAAAAAATATCTACATGGGGTTTTACTGAAAGACTTCTTATGATGTCTCATTGGACCCAATTTGCAGTCTGACATCCAGTCTTGCTGCTATGGAAACCTTCTTGAAAGTTTTGGTGCTACTCCTCATGAATGGAAAGTTGTATCAACATAATGAAATGAAATGGTACTGATCTGACCTTCAATATGGCCACCATGGCAGCCATCTTGAAAGCCTTGTTGATGCTGCTTGACCAAGATATCATGGCCTTATCTGCATGGGTTTTTCAGCCAAAGACTCGTCATGATGTTTAGGTGGTCCTAAGTGAAATAACTAGGACCAACTAGACATAATAAAGTCTTTTGCTGAAAAATCCATGCAGATGTGACCATATCTTGTTGGTCCAAAATCAGAGGGGCTCTGGGTGGCCAAGTGGTCTAAGGCACTCATATTTTAAGATCATTTTGACATCTCACCTCTGTCCACTTGAGTTTGCATCGCAGCTTGACCAATGTGAGAAAGTTTGCCAATATCTTTCCATGAGTCATTGGTTCTTCTCAGTGTCCTCCTAGGTTCTTCCTCCACCAAATATACTAGCTGCAATGTATAGCCTATAATGTGCTGAAAAATAGCATTAAACCTACAAAATCAAAACCAAACCTACATGAAAATGGTGCTGGTCTGACATCTAATATGGCACCATTGGAGCCATCTTTAAAATGTTATCACTGCTTCTCCTAAATGAAAGTTGTATCTAGATGGAGATTTTACCAGAAGACTTTTTGTAATAACTAATTGGTTCTAAATAAACAAGATGATAATCTGACATACAATGTAGCCACCATGGTAGCCATTTAAAATATGTTGGTTTCTCTTCTCCTGAATGGAATGCCATAAAGTTTTCACCAAAAGACTTTTTAAGACATCTGGTTAGTCCTCAATGAAAATAGTGCCAATCTTGCATCCACTATGTGTGCAACGATGTCCATCTTGAAAATCTTGTTATAGCTTCTCCTCATGAATGGATGGTTATCTTGACATACGGTTTTCACCAGAAGATTTCTAATGATCTCTAGATAGTCATAAATGAAGATGGTGTGAATTACATCCAGTATCGTTGCTACAGTGGTAAGTTTGAAAATCTTATAAAAGGTCAAGTAGATCAGAGATAGTTTCAACACTCAGCACTTAAAAAAAAATGAAATAAGAAATAATCTTATTGTACATTCTGCAAATTCAGCCAGTCAAGCATCAGTCCCTTTCCAGGTATCTTGTTATGAATCTTTGTAAATATTATAAAGAATCACATATTGGCAAAACAATGTCACAGCTACGCTCTGACAATTTTTATAATTAAGTGCCCTTTTGATCTGCAAATCAATGCAGTGTATCACTAAATTTTGTGAATGTAACTAGTTGCTGATATTTCCATATACTGCTACAAAACTTCATAAATGCTAATCATCCACAGACAACTCACTTTCCCTTGCAAATTTTGCTTGAGTTTTAGTACTTTTTGTCTTGCATCTGAGTGCAGTTTATGACAGAAATTTGTAGACACATCTTCTGTCAGAGGTTTTAATAGATTTCTGTGAAACTTGATACATGCTATGGTCATCATCAGTGGATGCACATGTTGACCAAACACTTTGCTCCAATGATATTCAGTGGACCTATTGCCTGTTTTTTACTTGCAGCTGGCTGTAGTGTATGACAGAATCATGAACACATCTAGTCTCACAGATGTCAAAAACAGATCACCATAACATTTTTCAAATGTTATGATCATGTTCAATATTCCCATGATTTTTGTTAGTACTGAGGGTTTTTATTAATTGGAGCCAGATTTAGTGTATGACTTAATCTTGTGAATGCATCTTGCCTCAAAATTTTCAGTTAATCACCATGAAACTTTGTACATGGAATGCTCATTATTTGAAGATGTACATGTCCGCAACTAAATGTCCTCCAGCAGTTTTTGTTTGAGTTATTGCCCTTTCTTGTCTTGTAGATGAGTGTTGTTTATGACAGAATCTTATGAATGCAACTTTTCCCCCCCTCTGGTTCTTTTGGATTGTTGTGAGGCTTGGTACATATAATAGTCCTCATTTGAAGACAAACACATCAGCAAATCAATTTTTTGGGTAATTTATGTTAGAGTTATTGCCCTTTTCTCTGTCATTTAGTTGTAGTGAATGACAGAACAAGACTTGTCTTATAGTTTTGTATGTATCACTGTGAAACATGATATACATTATGGTCATTGTCTAAAGATGTGCACATTGACAAGTATTAATGCTGTCATGATTTTGTCAGGGTTACTGCCCTTTTTAAATTACATATCAATGCACTGTATGACTACTGTTACAGCTTTTAGTGGATTACTGTGAAACCGAGTGGATATTATGTTGTTATACACACACTATTTTCGGAAGATATGCACTTTTTTAAATTATAGACTGATCTCCATCATGATGGTAGTGGTGGGGTTTGTGAGAGGTTGGGGTATGTTTGTGCAAAAAATTGTTGACCATTCTTCTAATTTATCTTTGCTTGTTTTCATGATTTAATTAATTTTCTGCATGTCATGATAAATAATAAATGTTTACAATGATGGTAACAAAAATATTTCACACAAATAAGCAAACATGTTAGCATTTAGTTTAAAGAATAATTTGGTTTAATTTTTATAAATGAAATTTGAAAAGTAAGATTTATTTTTCCATTGGATATAAATTTATTATGTATATTGTTCTAAAAGCAGGTGTAAATGTTAAAATTAATTAAGACATGTGAATATTGTGCAAAACATTATTGATAAATCAATTATAAATTGCTTAATTATGTTTTTCATGTAGTCTGAAATGTGCTTTAATTTTTTTTTTTAAAAGTTGCATCAGAATTCATAATTTAATTTTTTTTCTCAACCGTTTGGACCTTAGGTTTCAGGCAAGTCTCAAGTTTCAAATGTACATTGTAAGAGAGGATATATATTTACAGTCTGTATGTTTATAATTTTCTTTCTTAATTGCATTTTTTGCTTCATTATTGATTTAGCTTTTGATTTCCCCTACTTTTTAGGTCCACAGTATAACAGCCAGAAGTCTGCCAAAAGAAAAGCTTGATCGCTTAAAAAGTTCAAAATCAACAGAAAATGTGCAAGTGACTTCAACAACCTTGACCTTGGATTCCTCCTTAGAGGATTCTAATGCTGTTTTGATTCCAGGGCGTGCAACAGCCCTTATGACTGGTCAACATACTAAAGAAGCGAAAAGTCAACCTAAACAAATATTTCAGTCAGATAGTCTACAAAAGGAGAAGCCAGAGAAATCTCCAAGGAAAAATCAACCAATCAGTGTTTCTGTCACTTCCAAGGTAGAAGAGCCAGTGAGAACTTCTATCTCCAGTACAAGTTCAAGGTTTAGTGTCCAATCAGAAAGTAGGAAAGAAAACTCAGAACAAATCAAAGCATATGTACCAGGAAAAAGTAAAGCTCCACAACCATCCAGTGAAACAAACAAAACAGTGTCTACAAAATCTGAGATTGAGGTTAGAAAATCTCCCAGAATCCGAAGTGGGGCTATTTCAGCCAGGGCAGCGTACTGGGAGAAAAGAATTATTCAGGGACCCACAGATGATGATAATGATAGCGAATTTCCTGATATTGTACAAAATTAATAAATTGATAATGATTTCAAAGTTAAAGAAGATGTCAGAATAATATTGTGGGCGGAAGCTATTGTTAGCCTAGTCCTTATGTTTGGGCTGATTAGTTGAATTAAACTCCAAACAAGTCAATTTGATTATCTCTCAATAACAACAATATGCACCCAGTTTTCTCATTAGAGTGAATATCTGTCATTATTTTGCTAATCTAAATGTTTTTCCTTGGCATCTTCTGAGTGAGAGATAGAAGTAGTACCTACTAAATTTAATAAATTTAATCCATATTGCAACAGTGCACTTCAGGTTTGCCATATTTCATGTATTTTTTCGTACCTTTTATTTTTTCGTACACAATCCAGTTATCAAAATAATAATTATTTAAATGTATCATTATTTTTGTACATTTCTACTACATATGCTCTAAATGCAGACTGAGACATAATCCTCTCTCTCTCTCTCTCTCTCATTCACTAATAACAACAAAAATCTTTTTGAGTACTTTTATTTTTATTGTAATTAGATTCTTGAGTTGAGAGCAGAATGAGACAGAAAATATACGTTTACTTTGTACGTTTGTATCATTAGGTTGTCGAGTAGCATGTGTTCTGTAGAACTTGTTCAGGTACGATCCATTTATTTTTCATACACGGTCAGTACCACCAAATGATAATTATTTATTTTACATATAATTTTTCATACACTGAAATTAATAATTATTTTTTCATGTACGAAACATTACATGAAATACGGTATGGTTAAAAATTAAACGACATTGTTTGAATAGTTGGTTTTAATTTTGTTGTCCAATTTAATTTAAACTGACTCTTACATATGTTTCTACATCACACTAACACTTAACCACCTTGTAGAGAAAACACCTACACAACCTCAGGCTTACCCGTATGCAAAAGCCTTATAGAGAAAACACCTACACAACCTCAGGCTTACCTGTATGCAAAAGCTTTATAGAGAAAACACCTACACAACCTCAGGCTTACCTGTGTGCAAAAGCCTTAGAGAAAACACCTACACAACTTCAGGCTTACCCATATGCAAAAACCTTATATAGAAAACACTACACAACCTCAGGTTTACCTGTATGCAAAAGCCTTATAGTGTAAGCACCTGCACAACCTCAGGCTTACCTGTATGCAAAAGCCTTATAGAGAAAACACCTACACAACCTCAGGCTTACCTGTGTGCAAAAGCCTTATAGAGAAAACACCTACACAACCTCAGGCTTACCCATATGCAAAAACCTTGTAGAGAAAACACTACACAACCTCAGGCTTACCTGTATGCAAAAGCCTTATAGAGAAAATACCTACACAACCTCAGGCTTACCTGTGTGCAAAAACCATTTAGTGTAAGCACCTACACAACCTCTGGTTGTATGCAAAAGTCTTAAAGAAAAACGACTAATGCACCCTCTTTACAGAGAAAACACCTACTCAACTTAAGGCTTGTCTGTGCACAAAATCTTTACTGAGAAAACACCTTCTCAACTTAAGTCCTGTCTGAGCACAAACTCATAGGTTAAATATGAAAAGTGCTAATTCCTGTATTGGAGACAAAACACTCCTTAACAGTGTTAGCATGGACTTGAAATAGAATGGTTTTAACTTAATAAGGCTTCAACAAGTTTTCCTCTTTGACTTCAGGATACAGTATTTGTAATAAAGAAATATTTTCCCCAACTAATCTGAAATTAAACATGTAATGACCTTAATTATTTTAAAAGATTATGCTAGACATTAGACTCATTTGGTTGTAATTATCTAACATTAACTAAAAGTTTCAGTCATGCAGAGTTGTCTGCCCTTTCCCCTAACTTTGTATGCACGGCTAATATCCATGAACTCGTATTAGAAATGCAAATAATAAAGAAATTTCAGTTCTTATATTACATACTAAATGATCAAAATATTTTCTTAATTCAGTCAATGATGTAAGTGACATAATTCCAGAGCTATTGCAATATGCTAGATCTGAAAATGTATGCGTTTTACTGCCAAGATATTGTAGCAAGATCCTTTTTCAGTTAAAGAACTAATCTAATAGTCATTTTGATTCATAGACCTGGAGACATGGAAGTAACATCAGCATCTGCTTAGACTTTTCTTCAGAAAACCCACCATTTTCACAAACAGTGAGGAAAAATTGAATTTGTGTCAAGTTTCATTTCAGCTACTGTACATACTCACACATAAGTGAAGTCCAATTGCAAACTGCACAGACCCAGATCTGTCAATACATAATACACCAGCAGACCTGGGTTTTTGTAGTTAGTAGTAATCATTTGAACAAGCAACATAGACCCTGATTTGCTGGTACAGTACATGATGTCAGATTGGGGTCTATGTTGTTTATAGCTGGACTGGACTTGTAAGCCAGTATATATGGTAACGCTATTTTCCCTTTAATAGTTACTGTAGAAATCAGTTTATGTGCCCCTCCAAAAAAAAGGAATTCTGAGCTCCCTTTTATAATTACTACTTGACATTGCTCACTTTTTTGTTTTCCACATTACGATGCCATTCAATTAAATTTGCATGTAAATTAACAGATAAATCTACATTTTTAAATCTCCTTAGAATTAAATTATAAATACCTATTATATTTCTGTTTTTGAATGGCAAAAATTTTTTTTTTGTCCCAAAAAATTCAAAACTGCATATTTTATTCAGTGTCTAAAACTAAACAAAAAAATCTAACCTTTGGCAACCAAAATCACTTGTACAATATCAAGCTTCTTACTTAAGACACATGGTGAAGTAATAATACTTTAAATGTACATTAATGAATGAAAACGCACTTTACTTGCCTAGTTTTTCAAGCTCACTTCACTTTACAACAAAAAAATGCAACAATATTAAAACAACACATGATGACAAGTAAGAAATGAAGAGGGGAATTGAAAAATTATATAATTTAGAAATTTTACTAATTTTTTTTCTTTCTGTTAATTCATCATTAAAAATTAATTAGAAGTAAAGATGAAAAATATATAAGTTCAGATTGCTTTGAGGTTAATTGGTATTTTACTTATAATTAAGGATTGTGATTATCTATATATGTACCAAGCAAGCTATGTTTACTTCAGTGATTTCTGAATAATCTGCTGTTTTAATTAGTATTCTCAGTACCTTAATTTCTTAATTGTCATTATGGCCAAAGTTGGCAGTGCACTGCAGTAACCACACTGTTCTGGAATTGTTGGATTTGAACCAAATTTGGTTTACAGCTTTATATTGCTGTGACCTCAGAAGAATTTGAATTCCAGGATTCATTGACACATTCTGGCCACAACACCTTGCTTTTGTTTCCTTAAGTTGACTCCCAGAGTGTCTACTGAAACCAAATTTGGCATGTAGCCTCATGTTCATAAGACCTTAAATAAGTTTGATGTCCACCTTTCTACACTATGTTCATAGGAGTTATGGCCCCTGATTGCTCATCCATATCATGGTTTCCACAGCATAATGAACTAAGGTTTCATGGATTTGAGCAAATTTGATACAATGCTTGATGTTGATAAGACCTAGAATGATTGTGCCTTGCATCACTCCACAATATGTACAGGAATTCTGGCCCCAGTTTGCTTATCCAGATTGTGGTTTCAACAGCATAATATACCAAGGTTTAATGGACTTAAAAGCAAATTTGATACAATGCTTGATGTTGATAAGACCTAGACTGAGTATGACTTGCATCACTTAACAACATCATGTGCAGGATTTGTGGCCCCAGATTGCCTGTTCTCCTGAGTGTTGTGGCTTTATATTGGTGAGACCCTAAATGAGTTCACTTTCCATTTTTCCATGATGCAATTTACATGAGTTATGGCCCCTGATTGCCTGTCATCCTGACTCTGGTTTCTGACCCCTGTCTGCACACCAAACTTTTTCTGAAGACTGGTTTTATGCAAATATTATTTGAGATTTTGAATGCTTCTGCATGTCATTGGTAATTACCAGTCTAAAGCAATTAATATACAGATTTCAAATTTAATTTTGTTATATCTACTTTACAAACATAGCAAATAATTGGCCGACTTAAAAAATGACAATAATGCCAATCTTGACCCACCCACCTTGAAATTTTTGGACACTTCTGTTGGGAATTATTTTCTTTGCCCCTGAGCATCAAAAAGGTAATTATTAATGGGAGGAGGGCATCCTAATTTTACTGTAACTTGAACTTTTGCCATTAGCTCTTGCATCTGGGCTTTATGATGTGTTCCATCTTATAAGTAGCTTGCTGTCAGGTACTCATGTTCATATGTGAATAAATATGGAAACTTTTTTGTCAACTCTGTCAACATTTCAGTGACAGTTACACATTTAAGGCTGCTGTGACTGATAATTGGCTTTGAACTGAGAACAAATATCTTAAAGAAACACTTTTTCTTCATCAGTAGTAGTTATTTCTCTTGAAAATAAAAGTTGCAGGTGGTTACTTTTTGTATCATGCCAATTTTATATCGTAATTCAGGATGTAAAGAATACATTCGCATTATTTCCCTTTTAAATAAAATTCTAAAAATAAAATTGTTGAATTGAATTAGTATATTGTTTCCAAGATTGCAGCTGTAAAATGTATATAATTACTTTTAAAAAATATGCTAACAAACAGACTTCTGTGAGTTTTATGTAATCTTCCAGAATTACTAAATTATAAATTGTGTTGTTTCACTAAATCTTATTCTTAAAAATTTGTTGATTTCTACAATTTATATCTAATTAAAAAAATTTCTGACAGCTTATTGCTTAGTCTTTGATTGAAAAAATATCTCCATCTATAATATTTATAAGAATGGCTTTATTTTTTGCTCAGACAATGTTATTGATCAGATAAATTTCTGTTGTTTCCCTTGACGAAATATATCTTGTAAATTTCCACTGATGAGATATATCTTATAAATTTCCATTGATGAAATACATCTTGTAAATTTCCATTGATGAAATACATCTTGTAAATTTCCATTGATGAAATGTATCTTGTAAATTTCCATTGATGAAATAGGTCTTGTAAATTTCCATTGATGAAATGTATCTTGTTGATTTCAACATACTGATCTGAAGCCAGTATCTGTTTTCAGACTTTTACAGTCTTTTGAGTTATTCTCACATTGTTCTTTATTGTTGTTGTTTTGAAATGTATCACAACAGTTTGTGGATTTGCACAAATAAATTTATCAATATTTTGTCACCATCTGTAATAATTTGCCATATTCAGTTGTGAATTGCACTCATCCAGTCACACTTTAATGACTCATTAAGTCATTAATGATACTAATGAAATTATTTTGGTATTTACATCATTCTTACCTGTCTATGTCTGTACATAGGGCATTGATGCCTGAATGTTATGGTCTATGGCAGTACATTGGGCATTGATGCCTGAATGTTATGGTCTATGGCAGTACATTGGGCATTGATGCCTGAATGTTATGGTCTATGGCAGTACATTGGGCATTGATGCCTGAATGTTATGGTCTATGGCAGTACATTGGGCATTGATGCCTGAATGTTATGGTCTATGGCAGTACATTGGGCATTGATGCCTGAATGTTATGATCTATGGCAGTACATTGGGCATTGATGCCTGAATGTTATGGTCCTTAGTTAAAATGGCAAAGACATCAATGGTCGCAATGTACTAAAGGGAGATAACTTGTCACTGATAATTGGTTGGATAAGCCATTGCATTTAGCGATAAGTTCTTTCAGATGTGATTGTTTCAGGTTATCGCAGCATGCAATTGATATGATATTAATCAGAGTGATATCAGTCACGATTTTGATATATGCTTGAAAGAATAATATGTGCATAAATGTACTTAGAAATTACACAGCTCTTTGAATGTACATTTTTCTTCCATGTGTATATATGTCTTAAACCTGATCACCCCTTCAATCTATGTTGGATATACCCAAACCATTTCATAAACACTCCTAAAGGCATGCACCAAAACAAGATAAAAATGCATACTGGAGTTGAAAAAGGGTTGGATATTACTTAGTCAAAATTACATTTCATACATTGAATATTATTGCTAAAGAAATTATTGTATTTTTACATGAATTTGTTGTCATTTGTATATAGATGTATATTTTGAAATAACTGACCTTACTCCACACAGACTGAATATACACTAATATAAGGTAAATATTTAGAAGGTGCAATATTCCTACTCTCAGATTATATGGACAGTATAATAACATGTAAAGAATTTATAATAGTACAAGAATTGTTTAATAAAATTGTCAAAGAATTTTAGGTTGTTTTTTTTTAATGCATTTGCAATGATGACCATATATCTCAGCATGTATTATTAACAATATAGTGTGTGATATATGTAGTGATACAGTACTCCCACATTATAATGCACATTATAACGCTATAGGCATAAAATTTCTACTGCCTTATATTGAGAACACCTTCTGCATAATGAAAGTTTACTACTATTTAAATGACTGCTCCAGTGGTCTATGTGGTTAGAACATCTGCCATTGATGCGGTAGGTTGAGTCATACCAAAGACTTGTAAAATATGGTCCTAGCAGCTGCTTTGGTTGGTGCTCAGCGTGAAGAGGTTGGTGTTAGTGTTAGGACTGGTTTCATGATAACGTGACTGGGTAGTATATGATGCCATGTCTGTGGCATCATGCCTCACTGCTAGACATCACTATAAACTGCCACACTGCATACATCATAGTGATATGACTCGGATTGTTAAAGCTACTTAAAAAATAAAAAAAGCACACACAGAAAGACTACCACCGAATGAATTGAGACCAATGACCATATTACCATTATAACAACAACTGTGTTACAATGAAGGGCCTTATAGTGAGTGTGGGTACTGTACATGTAATATACAAAAGGATATTTGAGACAGATCATTGATCCAAGTCTCAAGAATATTTTAAGTACATATATTTGAATATCCATGTTATAACAAAGTTATTTCATAATTTACGGTTTATAGTAGATTTGTTTACAGTGATGCAGAGGTATTACAGTAATCTTAAAGCCAGACTTAATGATATTCACTATATGAGAGAGCCATAGAGCATGGCACCATATGGTGAAATCTTATGATAATGAAATGCATTATACCGTACTCCCTCTTTTATAATACTGTATATGAGAGCTATAGAATATGCCATGTTATAGTTAAACCTTCTGATAATGAAATGCATTATAAAGTACTCCCTCATTATTACAGTGTATATGAGAGCTATAGAGCATAGCACTTTATGGTGAAATCTTATGACAATGAAAAGCATTACACACATAATGGTACTACATATAATGAAATATAATCTATTTAGAGGTGATCTCTTGCATTCATTTTCTCTTGATATACATTTCCCAGTACTGAACTTTTCATTGTGTCCAGATCAAATAAATCACACATTAAAAATATTCTAATTTAGATGGGGACTAATTTCTTAATAATTTTAAGCTAAATCCTTGCAGGAGAGAAATTTCATAGTAATAAAAAAGGTTTCTCTCTATGACCAAGCAAATGTGGCTGAAAAACTGATTCTAAGTTTCAGGGAATTTAATAATTCAAGGATTTTTGTGGCATCATTGATTTGATTTAGTAAAACAAGGAAGAATAGAATGTCTGACAGTCAAATTTTCTAGAAAATTTAAAGTTTCAAATTTTAGGAAGTAAAGTTTCTGCTAATAATCAATACACAATGGAATATTCAGATTCTTGTTAATAAAACCTGGAAGGGAACAAATTATATTTATTGGACATAACATGAGGTCTACATGTACTTTGCAAACTTTTCAGTTGCACATGTTTACCGACGCTGCATCAGTGTCGATTACCCAACTTAAAATACATGATTTCCAACTTTACAATAGCAGTACATGATATTGTGTTACACTTTACTGAAGATTGTTCAAATTTACAGAGAAAAATCAACTGCCTTATTGAGACAGTCTTGTTAGGGTTGGCAGATCTCTGAAGGTTTGATTTGCTTTGCTAATTTTGGTTGAAGCTTCTCTCTCAGTGTCTGTGGACATTTTTTTCCCCAAGGTATGTCAATCCCTCTACCTCTTCAATTGGTTTGTCATTCACAGTGATGCTGGTTGTTCAGTCCCCAAGGTCACCCTTACTTAATAAGTTGATGATGACTCCAGTTTTCCACTTGGTTCTTCATTATCCCATATCTTTAGGAATATTGTTATGAGGATCTTTGGGATTTCTGTATCGTCTGACATAAACATTTTTGAGCAGATGCTGTATTCACCAGGAGTTTTCACATTTTTGAGGGCTTTGAAGGCTTCTCTGACGTTGATGTCAGGGTGCTCTTCAGCTTCTGTGATCAAGGCTGTAGCCAGTGGGTCTGGTCTCTATTCAGTACCTTTTGAAAGTGTGCATTCCATCTTGCCATTTTCACTTGAGATGATGACTCCAGCTGCACTTTTCAGAGGTAAGTTTTAACCTGTCCCATAGTCTCCTTTAGGCTTCTTTGTGACCTTGTATAGTCTTCATGTCCTGTCTCACTGCTGCTTGTTCGGTTTTTGCAGCATGATGTTAAATGTCACTAAATGCTGTTTTTCACTTCTTAGTCCATGAAAGGGGTATTGTTGTTGCTGTTGTTATAGGGTTTAACGCCATTTTTCAGCACAAGAGTACTGAAAGAGTACTGTTAGGAAAGTCTGTCTTTCAGCTGGAGTGATTCTTTTGCCCTCTGGTAGGCGTTTCGTAATGTTTTCTTTCTTCAATAGCATTACAGGTTGGCTGGGAGATCTGTTCCTCTTTACATGCTCTCCTGTAGCCGAGAACCTTCTCTCTAGTTTCTCTTATGACTGAAGAATGGAAAGGGTTGCAACTCTATGGACATAAACTAAGTAACAGAAAAGAGCAAAAACCCAACAAGTTTTACAGAAAAGAGCGAAAAATCAACAAGTTTTGTAGAATTCAACAAGTAATTTATTTCCCTTGAATACAAAGTGAAAATTGTTAAGAACTTAACAATATTTTGAATTAAATCCCAAATAGTTGTAAAAGTTCTATCACAAGTCCAAATATATAGAGATCCAATTGAATTCCAGTGGTGTTCCAAATAAATTACGATATTAAATGTGCTGATGTGCCTATAGTCTCTAATGTGCCAATGGCTTGGGATTTGGTGATGTTAACAGTCGTTTGACGTTTCACAGTAATATAATTCACAATGTCCTTGACTGGATTCAGTATCATTCCATATTAATGATTTAGTCCAAGAAGTATTAATGAGCACTTTATAAATCCATTCAAATTAAAACCTTAATGCAACAATAAGACTGATTCCAGTTCATATTTTACAGTAGGAATGAGTAATCTTTCAAGTAAACAACATTTACATAAAAAGCAAAGACACAATAATAGAGCCAGGATCAGGTCAGATTCATTTATGAAACATTTAGTGTTGTCAGAATGATTAGGAACTTCCATGTGAAAAATTAATGAACAAGACTGAAGCTCAAATATGCATATTTACCTCCATTGCTAATCATTTGAATATTTAATATATAATCATTGAGAAATATTAGCTATGTATAATGTTGTTTACAATATTAATGTCACTAGTCAGGTAAACCATTAACTTGATTTTGGAAAAATATAAATTACAAAATACAGATACACATAACATAAATGATGGAGAAAAATCAAGAAACAATACAAATTAAATATACACAAGTCTTTTCCGTCTGATCGTGGATGGTGCTAAAATTGTTCTTAGGGTAATTTTGAATTCATGCATGACACCTTAGGGATCTTATACTTCAGCAATGCTGAAATGTTTCTTGTTCTCCCCCAATTTGGCCTTTTTTTTCAGTTTAAGGGCAAACTTGGCTACCAACAAACTCTTATTGCTGCCTCTAGACCACTCGTAATTCTTTCAGAGATTATCTCCCCTTTCTCTTGATCAGCACGTGGTCTCTCTGGCTTTCTGTCTTGACATCCGGAGACTTCCATGTCATCTTGTGAATGTGATTATGCTGAAAAAGAGTTAACTCCAATAACAAGATAGCTGTATTCACGGTGGTCACAAAGTCTTTCCCCAATGTGTGTGTGTGTGTGTGTGATTTTGATTTTTAAAGTAGCTTTAACAATTTTTCAGTCATATCCCTGCGATGTCTGCAGTGTGGCAGTTTATAGTGATGTCTAGCACTTGGGCATCATGCCGACGACATGTAGCTTCATGTCCCACCCAATCACATTATCCTGTCACCAGGTCGACCAGTCCTAATACGTCTTAATGCTGAGCGCGAAGCGATGCAGCTGCTAGGACCATTTTCATAAGTCTTTGGCATGACTCGGTTGAAGTTCGAACCTGCGACCTCCCACATCTGAGGCGGACGCTATAACCACTTAAGCCACGGAGCTGTCTCCAGAGAGAGAGAGAGAGAGAGAGAAATAGTAGTTAACTACATCATGTGTGGATTACATCAAAGTAGTTTATTATTGCCAGTTGATTACTATCAATTTATTGATATTATGTCCACATATGATGTCTTGTCACTATTTTATATTGCAATGTATACAAAATAGACACAAATATAAATAAATATCAGATATGGCAGGACCCTAGTGGTTTAAGGCGCCAGATTTTACTGATCACTGACATTTCACATCTGTCCGGGTGGGTTCTAGTCTAATACTCGGCTAACTTAGAAAAATGAAAAAGTTTGCCAGTAGCTTCCCGTTTGTCGGCAGTTCTTCCCGGGGTTTTCCAGGATTTTTATTCCACCAGATATATTGGACGCCATGTATAGCCTATCATGTGATGAAAAACGGCGTTAAATCTACAATACCACAATCAGATATTTCAGAATAAATACAATAATCTACAACACCTAATGTTGAAGATTATATAAAATGAAGACTTGTGTTATTGGTCAAATTAGTGGTCTGTTGGTTATGTTTACAGATTATTATATTGTTATTGGTTTGATGCTGCTGCTGATGATGATGATGATTGTTATTATTATTATTATTATTATTATTATTATTATTATTATTCAAATGCTGCAATATCTCTGTTGTCACCGTATGTGTACTTAACTGATGATCTGATGGACAACTAATATTTTCTTACTATCGGCCATAATAGATGCTCGTTACCCTGCAACAGGGTGCTATGTATTTTGGAAACGCATGTTGTATTACATGTACATTTTAGTGTAAACTTTGAATTCCCCTAAAATGGTAAGGAGTAACAAACTGTTAAACAATTAAAACCATTTTATTTTGTACATAAGACATTTCCATTCGCACCTGACTAAATGCACGTAACGAAACTGTCATTTTCGGCACAATATAAGAGTGTACTCGTAAAACATCTTCATTTGTCTCGTTTCTCCCGTCTTTTCGTCGTAATAAAACTCTCTTAACCTGTAAAATATTAGAATATAAGGATGGACTCAATCAGAAATTTGTGATCCACTGAATGCAAGCAAAATAAATAAATAAATAAATAATGAATGAATGTGAAAGAGGGCATTGTGTAAAATTTGTTAATTTCCAATGCAAAATGCGCATTCAAAAATCAATCATATAACTGACAAATTCACATTTTATTTAGATATTATTGATTGATTTTTGTATTTAATTTCTTGCAATCATTTCAAAACTTAGTATTCATAGTAATGCCGTTCATGACGGTAAGGAAATAGTCTTTCATCTACTCACTTAGTCATTACTCTGCGTGTAGATAAAACCATCTATCTACCTACCTACCTACCTATCTACCTACCTACCTATCTATCTATCTATCTAACCATAGAGAGAGAGAGACAGACAGAGAGAGAGAGAGAATCCTACTTCTTCTCCAGTTTTCTAGCTGCATCTTGATTATGATCTGTGAACTTCTGCCAGGCTGACAGACTTGTTAAAAAGCCGAGGAAATCGTCTATGGTACAATCAACAGCATGCACATATTCTAACCTGAAGGTAGTCAATATAGTAATAAGGAACAAGTATAACAGCAGTATCGGCGTGCACTATGGCGATGGGCGCTGCATTACGGTGAAAGCAGTTATCTAAACGATTTCTGCGATTTTAGCATTGATTATTTTAAAGAAAAGTTCTTCAGCAGACGACTTTAGACTTCACTTGTCATAACTTTATCCAGTGTGGGTGACAAATGTGTACCTGGTTCAGTATAAGAATCCAAATTTGCAATTTTCAGCAAGTCACAGTACGACAAACATATATATATAGAAAAGACTAGTAAAATTGTCTGACTTGGCAATAAATATTTTACTATTTTCAGTTATGCAACTGACCACCTTAAATATGAAAACTACTGTCTCCGCACACATTAAACCTACGAGGTACCCGTGTTTCTAACAAGCTACTGACAGTATTATAAGATATTGGTGAATAACAAATTTTTAATTTTCCTGATAGAAATGAAATTCAACGGTAGTCGGAAACAGTCGCGATTTCACTAAACACCTTACGTAAGCTCAGATAGGTCTTTGCTCTTCTATAACCTATGGCATTACAAACCTGTACCCACTCGCCACACGCGAGTGTATCATTTACGCGTGCGGTGGACTATGCCGCGAGACTGACAACAATGCTGTCACCGCAGGTGCAGACAATTTCATCTTTGTATACGCAGTGTCATTGTGGATATACTTCACAAACGCATTGGATATCCGCGTGAACAACTCTGCGGGTCACGTAAATGATTTTTCCCTGCGGTCGTTTAATACTTTTGCAAAGCAAACTCTGTTAGGTGCCACATTCAGGCCACTACATTATTATTGATTGTGCCTACACTGCATATAATTTATTTTGCAGAGGTTCCTTTTGTGTGAGACCAAAAATAATACAGGAATAGCATTATTGATCATGACTATGCTGTATATAAAATATTCTGCTGGTATTGTTTTCTTTGAGCAAGTGTATTTTATATCTCAGAATTACTGTTTATATATATATATATATATATATATATATATATATATATATATATATATATATATATATATATATATATTTGTAATGTCACAGAAAAGAATTAATCGCTGTTTTGCTTAGATACATCATACAGATTTGACAAGAGATTCAAAAGAGACACAAAAGATTATGCTGTTTAAAATACGTTTCCGAAGAATCTTGATAAATTAATCGACTTAGGGATTGTACTGGAAGAACAGCGACGTAGACTTTGTCAAGCCGGTGTGATAATTTGCACATGGGCTGGCTCATGTTGTTATACTGTTGCTGATATGAATGGTCTAGAGTGGCGGTATCATTACGTATGGATAAAGAATCTGATGTGATGTGATTATGATTTTTAACGTAGCTTTAACAATTTTTTAGTCATATCGCTACGATGTCTGCAATGTGGCAGTTTATATTGATGTCTAGCATTGGGGCATCATGCCGCAGACATGTAGCATGATATCCCACCCAGTCACATGGATAAAGAATCTATCCCGATTGCTTAACCGATATAGTAAGGATGTGATGTGATTATGATTTTTAACGTAGCTTTAACAATATTTCAGTCATATCGCTACGATGTCTGCAGTGTGACAGTTTATAGTGATGTCTACCATTGAGGCATCATGCCGCAGACATGTAGCATGATGTCCCACCCAGTCACATTATCCTGACACCAGGCCGACCAGTCCTAACACTAACCTCTTAATGCTGAGCGCAAAGCGAGGCAGCTGTTAGTACCATTTTTGTAAGTCTTTGGTATGACTCGACCGGGGATCGAACCCACGACCTCCGGCATCCGAGGCGGACGCTCTAACCACTAGGCCACCGGAGCCGATATAGTAAGCAACATCGTAAAAAAAATTCCATGTCGACGTTGCCACCATTTATTCACCACGCAACTGCTGCTTGACGACAATCACTTTTAATACGGCCGCATCAGCGAAAAGTCAGAGTGGACACTTACGCCAGAACCTGGCAAAACATAAAATTCACTGCGCTACAGCGCAAAGTAAAAGTCCTGTTTGTGACTTACTCGGACTTTCAACGACTACACAAATATAATCAACGTGTGTATGTCAAAACCTTGGGGACTATCACGATCTGTATTTGAGAATAGATGTGTTGTTGGTCTTTAGGCGTTCTTTGATACAGCTAGGTACAAGTACAACTGGTATGACCTGGGACACATTGTTGTGTAAAACCCGTGTCAAGCTGGAGTTACTCACCGATATTGACCAGCATCTGTTAGTAGAAAGTGGTATCCGCGGTGGGATTCCGATGGCGAGCCACCTATATCCTAGAGCTAACAATCTGTATGTGGACGAATACGACCCTGCTGTCCCAAACAGTTACATCATTATATTTAAGCCAACAACCTCTAATGATGGGCAAAGATGCAGCCCATGCTTGTTGGCGGGTTTCAGTGGATTGATCCCACAACTACGAATATACAAAAATATATATATGGGTGCGATCATAACGGCGCCATCAGATACTTTTATGCAATTGAGTTAGATCATCTAGACGAGCTTCACCACACCCATAATGATTATTCGCTGACACTGGAAGCGTTGGTGGTGTCCCGCGAATGGTTATCCCCGTATCAGTGTGGAATTATGGACGGACCCGGACGCATGTTACAGAATGTACCAACATTGTTCCAAACCTGAGAACTAAGAGCACGTTGAACACATACGTAATTTACAGTTCAATTTGAGATCAGGTATGGGTATATAACGAATCCTTTGGGAGCTCAGGTTTGGCCAAGGTGCATGGATTGATCCATACATCACGATGAAAGTGAATCTGAGGACAAAGGCGACAAATGAGTTTTAAACGGACTTCTTTAAACTTATGAATTGGGTCGCATTTGGTAAAACGATGGAGATTTTGACAAAACGAATTCGCGTCGACATTGTCCATAATAGCAAACAAGAAAAACTTCGCAGGTTTTTTACTGACCCCGCGTTTGAGCAACACAGGCAATTCAAGGATGAGTACTTGGGAAAGGCAATCGAAGAGTATGTGGGACTATGCCCAGAGATATATTCAATTATGGTTGGTGACTCCAAAAACACCAAAAAGACGAAAGGTGTTCCACGCATGATTGCGCAAAAGGATCTTCGGCACGACATATGTGTGGAATGTCTTTGTGAGCTGCGCCAATTCAAACATATATCTAATGTTGTCCGGTCAACGAAACATAGGATATGTATGTATCGTTGTACCAAGTCGAGTTTGTATCCGCAAGAGAGGCATATTCCCCGACGGAATCACCATTCGTGCATACCGGCACCATATGAATCAACTTACGATTTCATATTAGACCTTGGTGGTAGACATGCATCCCCAGGAAAGACTTGCAACCCTTCTCACACGAATACTCTGCTTGATGGACGTTGTCCACTTGCCGACGGCGCTAAAAGGTATAAAAAAAAATATCAGTCCAGTTTGAGATTGTAAATAACTCGACGGAACATGCCGGGTCAGTAGCACGACTCTGCCCGCCTTTTAACTCCAACGGTGCATACAGATACCGAACCAATTTGTTTCAAAGTGGGGTTAACACAAGTGGTCGTGAAACTGATTTTTGGGTAATGGTGACAGTCTTCTTCCGAATAGCCTCGTCAGGTTTTAATCCAATTGCGCTTGTGATTTCATTGTTCAATGCTGCTATGACCGAATCGAAGATGTGTTACCCACTCACGAAATCGTTCTTGCGCGTCCAGATATTCGTTCAGCAAGTGTTAGGTTGAATCATTTCACAATGGCTTGATCACGATGTATATCCACATATCCAAGACAAATAAGCAGCTTATATTTTGTTAACAACACATCAACGGCTCCGAGAAATTCTGTATCAGGGTCCATTTGCAACAGCCACGGCCATGTTTGAGGGGAAGGTGTGTAAATACGTTCAAGTCCAATGAATGTTTACAAGGCCGTGCACGTCACTGCGCGAAATTTCATCAGTATGTTGCATTTGTCGCGGATTACTTCAGACACGTGTGCGTATCGTTGTTACAATGATCACTTCTGTGTGTTTTGTGTCGACCTCGGGACAGTATGCTCGCGGGGTTAATGACATGATAGACCCGGGGAAGATTAGTTTGTTAACAAACGAACTCGTTGAAGAGACCCATGACGTATATCACGACACTGAAGGGAGTTCTGAAGCGTTTTCCACTGAAATATTTCGTGTACACGATCAAAACAGCAACACCGGGTACTTTTATTACTTTTATTTAAACCCCCGTGTACTCCTACATTGTGTGCTTGAAATGGTAGGGGTTTAAAAAAAAAAAATAGGAAAGTAGGCTAGGGTAGGGACATTATAGATTGAGAGATTTTTTTAAATTTTATAATAGCGCTTATAAAATGGTAAGGGAGATAATGATGTTAATTTTGTTAATTAAGGATATAAATTGTTCAATTCTAAACTGCAACTTTTATATGTAAAGACGTAAAGCCAATAGATGAGTGGTGTTGATATGTAAGGATCATGACAATGATACTTTTGCTTCTTGTGTGGGGATATTATAAAAGGGGTAGAGATTTTGACTTCATAATGGGGATCCTAGGAGAATTGGTGGTAGGTAACTGGTTGCTGAATAGTAAAGAACTAGGGATTGGACAGCATATAATTCGTTTTTGGATAGTAGATACTTGCGTGCTGCATGGAAAATAATTATATGTTGATAGTAGATACTTGTTTGGTGGATAGTAGATGACTAATTTGTGGATAGTAGATCGCTGGGCTCAGGATATTAGATAACTGTGTATTAGATACTAAATAACTGGTTGGTGAATAGCAGATAACGGGATGTTCGTAGTAGATAACAGGTTGGTGAATAGTGGATTACTGCGTACTGAATAGTATATCATTGGTTTGGGGATAGTAAATCACCGGGTGCTGACTAGTAAATAACTTCGTGTTAATAGTAGATAATTGGTTGATGAGTACTAGAGTCCTGGTTGGTGAATAGTAGGTCCATGGGCTCTGGGTATTATTTCCTTGTGAGCTAATATTAGATAATTGAGTGCTGGATAGTAAATACATGGTTGTTGAATAATAGATAATACGGCGTGGATAGTAGATCACTAGGTGTTGATAATAGATAACTGGCAAGCGGATATCAGATAACTAGCTGGAGGATAGCAGATGATTATATATTGATAGCAGACAAATGGTTAGTGGATAGTATGTAACTAGGAATTATATAGTAGATAACTGGTTTATGGTCAGTAAATTACTGGATGCTGAATGGTAGAGAACTGGTTTGTGAATAGTACATTAATGGGTGGTGAATAGCAGATAACTCATTGTTGCATAGTATATAAATGTATATTGATAGTATTTAAATAATTGGCAGATAGTAGATGACAGGTAGGAAGATAGCATGTCGCTGGTCTTCGAATAGTGAAAACTAGGTGCTGGATAGTAAATAACTGGCCGTTGATAGTAAATCACTGGTTGGTGAATAGTAGATAAAATGGTGCTGATAGTAGATAACTGGATGCTGCATAATAAATCACTGGTTGGTGGATTGGATATCACTAGGCGTTGATAGTAGATAAATTGGTTAGTGAATAGTAGATCACCGGATCGTGGACAGCAGATCACTAGTTGTTGATTGTAGATAATTAGTAGAGGATATATAACTGGCTTCCGGATATTATTCAACAGGATGGTGGATAGTATATAATTAAGTATTGATATGCAAGGATAATGAGGATGGTAATGTTATTTTTAAAAGAAAAATAAAGTTTGGTAGGGATGAGGATTTTATATGTGGGAGATATTTAACTTCATAAGTGGAATCATAGGTGGTAAGAGGAGATAAAGAATTCAATTTTGTTCTTATGCAAAAGAAAATATGGCATGTCATAGAGTACAGACAAACTCCCAGTTTTCAGGTTGACAAACCCATTAAATTTTCCTCTAAATTGGACCAGCATGTTCCAAACAGTCAGACTCCTCAGGTGAAATATATGTCGTAATATGGCTTTTCAGTTAGAGATAATAAGATACACACCTTGGAAATCCTGTACTATTTCCTTATGATTCACTTCTAGTCAGGCCTGAACTTGGTGAGTGGTAAACTAAAATTTCGAATATTATTATGTGCACATTTATTCAAGACTGATGGTACATAAGAGGTGTTTTGGGGCGTATTTTCGCTTGCACCACTGATTTCGTAGATCATTGTTCATGGTGAACTTCGACTTGATTTTTTTCTTTCACTTTCCACCGAAAAAGAGAGTGAAAATATCGATGGAAGAATAGACATGCTCAATCAGTTGGTATGAATTTATATAGAAAGCAGCTCGGGTTTACTTTTTGCAGAAAGATGCTTGTGCCGGATATGGCATTATGAGCGATGCCAAAGCACCATCTGTGGAACAGTTGTTGCCTTCCAGACGCACTTCAGAAATCATAGTCGCAAGCAACAATGAGAACTCCTCGTATTCATAAATATGCATAACAAAAGTACGTCATCAACAACACAATGAAACAAGTTCGTACACATCAATAAAAGCGTTATTTTTATCGGTGAATAACTGACTGTTTAGCACAGAGACCTGTATAACCTCATTCAAACAACATGAGAAGTCATACTCGATTAACTTTTTGAGAAAATATTTCTTGGGCTGTCAACGATTGGGTAAGCAATGCGTATTCATTTGCAACGAGAACATTTTGTTGCAGGCAGCAATGGATGGAATGAAAAATTTAGTCTAACTTTCGCTGCTGGTGTCAATAAATGTGGCAAAGAAAATGTAGATACCGTTTTATATCCTGGAAAGGAAAATCAACGTTCCTATATTTTTCATCAGCATGTCGAGTCCGAGAGTCCATACACTTAAATAACTGAAACAGAAAAAAGGACTTAGTTCAAGTGACATTGTCGCCATCGATTGTATTGAAACTGTAATGAAATATGCAAATCTGCCGTAGTCAACTGTTATCACCATCTGTTCAGCAGATGAATATTGGCACATTTAAATCAAAGCAATATTTTTTTAAAGATAATCTTAAAGTTTTCGATAACTAAAGTGAACTTTGAATTCTTTTTAAATCAAAAGTATAGCAAGCAAAGATGCATAAAATAAAAGCGTGTACTTGAGTTGGTGTACTGCCACCCCACACTGGTCCCGTGAGAGAAAAAAAAATTGACAAATCTGATAAACCATCTACTGATTGAACCTATCTTCACACTCTTGACTGTTACGAAATAACCTTATTTTGCATGTTATTGTTGCTATTGTTGATTACGCCATCATTATCATTTATTATTATTATTATTATTATTATTATTATTATTATTATTTGCGGTAGCGTGTTTCATAAAATGCGTATGCTGCCACTTTTTTGTTGTTGGACCGTGTATCTGTAAGAGGCCTTATTGTCCACATTATTGGACTGTGTATCTGTAAGAGTCTTATTGTCCACATTATTGGACTGTGTATCTGTAAGAGTCTTATTGTCCACATTATTGGACTGTGTATCTGTAAGAGTCTTATTGTCCACATTATTGGACTGTGTATCTGTAAGAGTCTTTTTGTCCACATTACTGGTCTATGTATCTACAAAACGCACTATTGCCCACATTGTTGGACTGTGCATCTGTAAGAGTCTTATTGCCCACATTATTGGACTGTGTATCTGTAAGAGTCTTATTGCCAACATTGTTGGACTGTGTATCTGTAAGTCTTATTGCCCACATTGTTGGACTGTGTATCTGTAAGAGTCTTATTGTCCACATTATTGGACTGTGTATCTGTAAGAGTCTTATTGTCCACATTACCGGACTGTATTGCCCACATTATTGGACTGTGTATCTACAAAACGCACTATTGTCCACATTATTGGACTGTGCATCTGTAAGAGTCTTATTGCCCACATTATTGGACTGTGTATCTGTAAGAGTCTTATTGCCCACATTGTTGGACTGCGTATCTGTAAGAGTCTTATTGTTCACATTGTTGGACTGTGTATCTGTAAGAGTCTTATTGCCCACATTGTTGGACTGCGTATCCGTAAGAGTCTTATTGCCCACATTGTTGGACTGTGTATCTGTAAGAGTCTTATTGCCCACATTGTTGGACTGTGTATCTGTATGAGTCTTATTGTCCACATTATTGGACTGCGTATCTGTAAGAGTTTTATTGTCGACATTATTGGACTGTGCATCTGTGAGAGTCTTATTGCCCACATTACTGGTCAATGTATCTACAAAACGCACTATTGCCCACATTGTTGGACTGTGTATCTGTAAGAGTCTTATTGCCCACATTATTGGACTGTGTATCTGTAAGAGTCTTATTGCCCACATTGTTGGACTGTGTATCTGTAAGAGTCTTATTGTCCACATTATTGGACTGTGTATCTGTAAGAGTCTTATTGTCCACATTACTGGACTGTATTGCCCACGTTATTGGACTGTGTATCTACAAAACGCACTATTGTCCACATTATTGGACTGTGCATCTGTAAGAGTCTTATTGTCCACATTATTGGACTGTAAGAGTCTTATTGCCCACATTATTGGACTGTGTATTTGTAAGAGTCTTATTGTCCACATTATTGGACTGTGCATCTGTAAGAGTCTTATTGCCCACATTATTTGACTGTGTATCTACAAAACGCACTATTGCCCACATTGTTGGACTGTGTATCTGTAAGAGTCTTATTGCCCACAATACTGGACTGTGTATCTGTAAGAGTCTTATTGCCCACATTGTTGGACTGGTATCTGTAAGAATCTTATTGTCCACATTATTGGACTGTGTATTTGTAAGACACTTTATTGTCCAGATTATTGGACTGTGTATCAGTACGATTCCTTATTGCCCACATTGTCCTTAACGTCCAGTAACATTATGGAACGGTTAAAAGAGGTCTCAATCTTCGCAGGCTATGCAATGACCGCATGTCGAATAGATTGTATTGATTGCTTCACCAATTTTTAAACAAATTCATTGATTGACTGGTTATTGATTGATTGATTAATTGATGTATCTATTTAGACAATTATTGGATGACTATAATCAAGACACTGCCAGTTGAAGAAGAAGATTTACAAATGCCAGTTCTCTTTATGTCCTGCTCATATGAGACGACTCCTTATCTGGCTTGCAGACATTAAGGACGATTGGGGAAATAAGGCCTCCTATGTATGTATCAGAAACTACTAACCCTGCTTACTCTATACACTGAATACAAATGAATGATATACATTGAAAAAAAGCATTAAAAGCATTGTTGAATATTATCTTTTCACTGCTGAATTTTCGCGCTCGGTTTTTGACACCAGCATGTGCGAGGTCTTACTGTCATTGGTGTTGATCTCATCGTACACATACTATCCTACGGTACTTGCATTTAGATCACTCCCGGCTTTTTCGCATTAACTTTTAATCTCGCCTGATCTAATCAATCAGTCGACGTTTAAGAGCCGCTCACACAAGAAAACTAGCCGAGATAAAAGCTGATACTTTGGTGCGCTACATCTTTTGCACGATTATTATAGCAAACTTTGAAGCATAAATGTAGCTCGAATCGGACATGTTTTTGTTAAGATGTCAAAGTCCAGTTTTCAAAGCAAGGTTTGGACCATTTGCAATGTTTGTAAAATGATATAGTACACCAAAATACACTGAAATATGTAGTTGCTATTTATCTCTGTGGGTATTCTTGTCTAATTGGTTCCGATAGCTTCAAAACACATCGACAGCTTAACTGGATTGGCTGACGGGGTTATTACTGCAGAATTCAATTTGGTACCGACATAACGATGGTGCATGAAGATGAAATTCGTAAACCATAAAGATCCAACTATTGTGGCATCCATATCGAAGTGCTTGTTTTACGAGTGATTTTAAGGTTTTGTGATGCTGCATAGTTATTTACTCATTTGAATGTATACGTCTACGGTTCAAAATTTCTACGGCCATAAACCGCCTGCGAAGATCTTGGTTGACACGAAAAGCCACTGCCACAAAAATTAAAAGTATTGCGCATGCTTCTGATGTAATATGATCATACATGATGTTCATCTTATCTCAGATCTGAATGATTATTCTAAGACGATAATTGCGTGTAAGTTAGATCTACCCGTATTTACGCATGTTAAACCTGCACCAAATTGTGAACACATAGGACCCAGATTTTGCGTCGCATAATTCGGAAAGAATTATTCTTAGCGTACTTAATGTTATAATAATTTTGACAAGGACCACCAATCTACTTAATCCTGGTACGGTGGATTAGTACAGATATTCTTTTCTTCTTTAAACTTTTGGAGACTAACACCGTTGATATGAATTAGATTTAAGGCCTAGTTATTCAGCCAATATTCTTCTTCAAGTTGTTATTTCAAAGAAATAATCATCAAGTCAATCAAAAGCACTGCATTAAATCATAGTCTCTTGACACTGATGATCATCGCCATTTTCCAAACAAACTAACATGTATGAAACTAAATTGCTTCTCCAAAAGCGGTCACGCCGCATGGGTAGCATTATTGGACTCCATCCATTGGCTGAACTGATCGTCGATCGATACCAACTGTCGCGATTATGGTATTTGTATATGACTTCTACATTTAAACCACTAGAAATCATACCTGCATCAAAGCAAAAAGTTTCACAAATATGCAGGAGTTCTTTATATCAAATTCCAAAATTTATGAATGCATTTATAATCATTAAACATTTAGATACTTTATTTAAAGGTTCGAGTAAACTCTCACTTCCATCTTGAAAGTTTCACGAGTTCACAGCCTGAGCTTGAGATTTTGTGTAAGCCAGTCAAAATGAGCATTAAGTTTAGAACGCCACTTTTGATTAGCTGAGAGTGTAAATCAGTCTAAGATTCAAGCCCAGAGTGGTCACTAACCGGATACCTATCCAAGGTACGATTATTAGACGGTAGTATGAGAATGCCACCGAAAGTATGGCGTAACCATGTAGAAGATAGAGAAGAGAGGGGAGTGACACAAGAGAGGTCGGCAGTGACATTTTATTTATTGTTCTTGTTTTGTGACGAATAAATGAGAAATGAGTGAGGATGTAATGCTTAGCTGCAGACTGGTAGATGTAACATGCAGTAAAATACATACCTCAACATAGAAGGCTTCAACGTGTGGACAGTCAACGCGTGGCATCAAATAGGAGTACACAGCCAAAACGCCACCTGGCTTTAAAACTCTTTTTGCTTCTTGCAAAAATTTCGGAATGTCAAACCAATGCATAGACACTCCAGCCGTCATAAGATCAAGTGTATGTTCGTCAAGAAAACTAAGATCTTCCGCTTGACCTACACGAAATGTGATCTCTTTCCCGTATTTTGACTTTGCCGCCTTTATTTGATCTTCGCTGATGTCTATCCCAATCACTGACCGGAAATGACGACATAAACGATGGCAACTTTGTCCACTCCCACATCCTACGTCAACGGCCAATAGGAAACATCCATCTTTGCAGTGATCAACTATGGAATCAAATATCCAGTCAGGGTGCGAAAGTCGGAACTTCGCATAGGCCGTTGTGCAAATCTCTCCTTTAAAAACATCTGCCATTCTGCTGAATGTAGACTACGAAAATAAGGGAAGAAAGAACGACAGGTTATATGTTAGCACTGCTTCTCTTTGTACAATTGCCAAATTCGATAGATGCTTCCGAGAGAAAGAGAGCGAGAGAATACCGACTGTTTACAACACTCACCCTTACAAATTCAAAGCAAGACAAGTTAAAATTCTTGCTAGTTTTCGTTTTTTTGTCATACCATCTATCAATTTGTGAGAATATACATATGCACGTGCATATATGTATGTATGTATGTATGTATGTATGTATGTTTTGAATCACTACTTCAGTTTGTCTTCTTGTTAAGTTTGATAAATGCTTTTGAGTTGGACGGAGAGAGAGATAGCTGAAAGAGCCATATGTACTGTGGAATCAAATTGATAAATGCGAGAGAGAGAGAGAGAGAGAGAGAGAGAGAGAGAGAGAGAGAGAGAGAGAGATTACTATACTCACCCACAGAACTATCTAAACCTGAGATTTAATCTGAAAGTCGTGACCATGCATTTATAATACTCAAAAGATAACGCTTTCTTGACCCTATCCAATCAGTCGAGCAACGACCTTCCTTTGGCTATGCATTCACAAGACGGGGTGATCTAGATCTTGCAATAGTTCATCTGGAGGGCGCCGTAGTCTGGTTCTCTGCTTCGTATTCTCCCTGCGCTGTCCTTCGATATTCGTATAGCGGAGGGCAGCGCAGGGAGCATACGAAGCAGGGAACCAGACTAGATGGCGCCGTAGTTTGTTTGAATGGCGGAAAAGTCTATCCGCTCGCCCCATACCTATGTTCCCTAGTTCAAAACACAGAGCAGACGTAAAAATATCCGAATAGTCGTCCTGAACAGCAAATGATTTGTGAGGTCAAGACTACAGTACTATTCAAATTCTCATGTCTTCCGAGCTGAAGACGACACTCCGTGTCAGGGTTGTAGCTCTTTAAAGGACTCACGGTACTAATTCAGTTGCCATAGTAAACCTATGCAAACACCATGATATTAAAAATTCAATAACTTAAAATTTCTGAGTGCTCATGTTCAAACCTATATTTATCAGTATAGATGAAACCTGGATGTCAGCTTCTGTGTAGAGGAAAGGATATGAGCCGCGACATTTTCTGGACCTGCATGTGTTTGATACATGTGCTTTCAATTCCGCACCAAAGAGTCAGGTGCTGATTTTAGTAATGAGTGTTCCAAACTCAAGACTGTTAAAAAAAACTGAAATTCCATCAATAAAACAATGTCTCAATTGTTTTTCACTTACAACTAGGATAAGCTCTCAAAAGAGTCTTTTTCCTAAAACATAACTTACATTATATAACTTTGCCGACCAGAATTACTAAACATAGGCACACCTTTTCATTTGTTTAGTTCCAGGCAACGGCCATTTATTATAAATATTCCTCTTTTCCTCTTGCAATTGTATTGTGGAACAAATAGCGCTGTTTTGCCAAAAGTAGAACCCTTTACATTAAACGTTTGGGGATTTTTATTCTATTATACTCCATTTTACCTTCAATTTGTCTTCCCTAAATAATATCCTTGAAAGAACATTATCCTTGAAAGAGGGCGCTGCAGTAGATATATATAAAAAAACAAAAGTATAAAGTGTATGTAAATTGTTTATTAAGCGTTTTGAAGCAGAGTATGATTATTGCATGTATAAAATTCGAGTCTACTCCATTTTGTTAATAAAATCTCAAATGATACAGATAATAAGCTTCAGAAAGAATAAATTCACACACACACACACACACACACACACACACACACACACACACACACTGTTGTTTCCGATTTTCAGCAGCAGAACAAATTTGCTACACACACACAAAAAAAAAACCAAAAAAAAAAACAACCCACAATTAAATTATTCACTCATAGTTTTTTTGTAATCATCTGTGTAACACTCATGAAAACCCAGAATACAGTCTTTACAGAGTTATAAATATTGGGAGGTATATTCGGAAATATTTGTATTTCTGTAAATTTTCAGTCCAATACTATTGTCACACTAGTAAATTCAGAATAGCTTCTTTCTTAATTCAGAAGTATTACGTCCATGAATTACATACTGTAAATGTTCAGAATTCATTATTGGCCTCCGCACTTTTCAAGGTGATCTTTAATGCGCTAACCATGCACAAAGCCCAAACGTTATAAAGCTGTAAGTTTCATTATTTATAACACATTCAAAATGTAGCATAACTAACTATGTATCAGTCAGATGTTTTTTTCATTTACAGTTGTAGTAATAATTGTGGTTTGATATGGTTTTGAATTTTAATTCACCATGCCATGAGATTATGGCATGGTCCTGCCTTAGTTATCTGTCATCTATCAACATTGGCTATTGAAACTTCTTCTCAGAAACAATGGAAACAGTTTAAATCAAATTAAGCAGAGAGCTTGAAGGCATGACGAGCTATCAAGTTTGTACAAATGGTGCAGATCTACCATCAAATATGGCTACCGTTTCTAAAAATAAAAATCCCATATCTATTGCCTGTTTTACATGATTACATCTGTCATTTGCTGTTTTCTACGTCAACTAAATCTTTACCATAATGATTTTCCTTAGTTTCAGTCCTAAGATATATGTTCATGCAGTATTGTTCTCCCATTTTGTTTCTTGTTGTACAGCTATTTCTTTTTATTTTTAATAACGATAATAAAACCTATTACGCAACCGCTCCGGTGACCTAGTGGTTAGAGCGTCCGCCTCGGATGCGGGAGGTCGTGGGTTCGATCCCCGGTCGAGTCATACCAAAGACTTACAAAAATGGTACTAACAGCTGCCTCGCTTTGCGCTCAGCATTAAGAGGTTAGTGTTAGGACTGGTCGTCCTGGTGTCAGGATAATGTGACTGTGTGGGACATCATGCAACATGTCTGCGGTATGATACCCCAGTGCTAGACATCACTATAAACTGCCACACTGCAGACATCGTAGCGATATGACTGAAAAATTGTTAAAGCTACGTTAAAAGTCATAATCACACTCACACTCACACCTATTACGCATCCTCAATCGCTACGAAAGCTAACAAAGAGCGGTTTATTATTTCACTTGAAGAACTTGACTTGCAGTCCTGGAGCTGTTATTTACAGATTTCTCATAGGAATAAGAGACGTCTGTAATTTAATTGAATATATGTCTAATTCATTTAAAGATGTCTTTATTTACAAATTTGTTGAACTAATGCCGAATTATAGGTCTCTATTTCTCTTAGTGAGATCTATGATTGAATTAATCTCTCTTATTCATTGTGCAGAGGTATCCAATTGTATTAACGAGGGTTACAGTTCAACAAGGTGTTGTTGAAGTTATATGATATAAGCAGGGGACGACAATTGCCATAGGTGTTATCATTTAAGTGGAAAGAATCTAGTCACAGCCTAAATTAACAGAGTATGGATAGGGTACTAATGTGCTCATGAACGAAACATAAAGAGAAACTATCAGACCTCATGCTCACATTTTCTTTCGTTTTGCCTTAAGCCCGTTACAAAGACACGAAGAAAATGGTCAGAGATTTAAACTCAAAACTCCATAATTTATAAAGTATGAAAAACTAAATTAGCAAGTTTTGGTCTATAAGATTTAATCCGAAAGATAAATAGATGTACAGGATGTACAGAAAGAAATATAAGCACAGAATATGAAAATATATCAGACTGTCCATTTCGGGGATCATCATAATGTTTGGCTGAACATTGTTTCATTATTGATATTATAACAATGCACAATTATTCGTTATGTTCATCATAAAATGATAATTATGGTCCGTATAGGCCTCCTTACCTTACTCAGTAAAGACTGTTAAGTATTGTTTAGGACAGAGAAAATGTGTTATATTTGCAAACAGTATGTGAAGCAAAACAGTTTATATTCAGTTTCTCAACGTTTTCTACAAAATCCACATCTCGTTGCCACTAAACTGATTATTCATAAGCGTCACTGACATTTTTCAATGCATACAGACTCCATCTTGCTGTGCTCTTCATTACTGTATGTGGACAAAAAGGTATGGAATTTTTATTACGAGTTTTTCTTTCACACACTCACTACTAAATGTCCAGAATAATTGATTAAAGAAACCGGGACATCACTATTACCATAACTGTAGACATTCCTTCAATCAGAGTACCATCCCCCCACCTGTACTGAATAGTGCATTACCAGTAGCCCTTGAGGAGAAACAATGATGGCGACCACGACCCCCGTCAGCCTCCTTACTTTAAGACACAAACTACGGCTAGATATGGTCAACCTCTGTGTCCACCATCTTGATTCTTTTTGCACTTTATGACCACAATCAAGCTCGCCAAAACGGCCGACCAATGATCAACTTAAACACACGACAGTATTACAGGTCATGGGTTAGTGACAGATGATACATTATATTAATGACTGAGTGCTTCTGATATCAATAGGTTTCTGCATGCTTATATTTTCTTTATGATTTTATGAGAAAATATATTCAAACACAACATTTTGCAACTTTGATCAGTTTGCTGTGTTGAAAAGTGATACAAAAATCCTATGTTAGCTAGGTCTTGCAACATCTTGTTTATGGTCAGAAGTCTGTTTTGAGCCAATCTCTGGTAAGTGACATTAAAATAAAATAAAATAAAATGAAATAAAAATTTCTCGTTTAGATTTTACAGCTGACATGTCCCAGAATCGTATATGGTTTCATTCGCCAGCTCCAGAATCCGGAAAATGCTTTTCATTTCTGGCATAGTATCAGAACGTAATCGTAACACAGATGCATCGCTCTTGTTTCTCCTGTCTTGTCGTCGTAATAAAACTTTCTCAATCTGCAAAATATAATCTTATCAGAAATTCATAAGCAGCAAGTAGAAGGGGATATGAAGCTGTTCTTTCTTACAATTTGAAAATGTTAACACACTGCTCTCTCTCTCTCTCTCTCTCTCTCTCTCTCTCTCTCGATCTCGATATATATATATATATATATATATATATATATATATATATATATATATATATATATATATATATATATATATATATATATATATATATATATATATATATATATAACGGCGAGCAGGTCGAACAGACATCTGTCTGAATCGTCATTTGTCTAAAACATAAGGTTCCTACAGGGGCTGAAAAATAATGTCAATAACGCTAAACAGGACTTCATAACTTTTATTATTACCAAAACGGATAATGTTAGCTTATTTTTGTTATTTTATTTTTGACTTTTTGTTTTTTATGTTATAATGCGTTTAGTTTACTCGCCGGGTCACTCAATTTTTTGTCGGCCACCCTGCCTGCTGCTATAATTTAAACAATTATTATAAATATTATTAATAATGGTCGTTATAGGCGAACCACATTCAGCTAGATTAGCTCGAGAGCGACTAGAAGCAATTAGAAAATATTTACCTCTTCGTGATGCTGTCAAACAACAACTACAACAACGACAAGAATCTCATGTTGAATTTGAAGAGGATACAAAACAATTATTTAAACCTATTACAGAGACAAATAAACCTCTTCTTCCTGTTTTAGAGAAAACTGCTGAAGCAACTGGAAAAATAGCGGAAAGAACAAAACAGACAAAAAGGATTTTACGGGGACTTCCAGCTGAAATTGCTGCTGCTCAACCACAATTACAAGAAGAAGTACAACAAGTACTTGAGGGTATTGACAAAGTTCGTGAGGATGTCGGTGACGTAATAGATATTGTTACGCCAAAACCAAAACAAAAACCAACCCAATTAACCGAATATGGTCGTAGAATACTTAAAGAAAACGATGTTGCGGTCGCTGCAACAGGATATTCGCAACGTCATAAATTATTATATCCAGACACCGCTAATATGCCTGAAAAAAAAATGGGTTTCTTTTATATTTCGACAATCTCGTGGTATATCTAAAATCACCGATAAATATAAAGATGATTTTAATACTTTTATGAAACAAGTCGAAGATGCTAAAGAAAGTCCATTATTTGGAGATATACCATCACCAAAAAAATGTCCACACAATCTCCAAAATCACGAATACCATTACCACAATCTTCAAAACAACGGAAACCAAGCAAAAAGGAAAGGGAGGAAGAGGAATATCAAGATCCTGGCGCAACTGGAAGTGGATTTACTAATCAGGGAAGTGGTCTCTCTACTGGAGGTGATTTTACTCTATGTCCTAATAACGTCCTTGCCGATGTTGAACGACTAGAAATACTCATCGGGGGAAAACGAGCTGGTAATAATTCTCCAGAAATAATTAATGAAGCGGCCGATATTTGCAGACGGTTATTTACAGGCGGTATCATGGACGTTGATGTTTATCAGTCTCTTATTAATGAAATTGCCGATGACTACTACAGTGACTAAGTATGTAATTAAATACAATTACTATAATAAAATGATCGTACATAGTACTCAACGTGGACCAACCACGGTCAGGGTAATAAATTCACGATTACCAGTATACAAGACAACCTACGGAGATGGACTAGGTGATGTTGTTCAGGGTCTATTTAGAAGGATAGCCCCAAAAGCAATACCGATCGCAAAGCAACTGGGAATGAAAGCTATTGATGTTGTTCGTGAAAAAGGTATTGGTGCTATGGGTAATCTCGCTGGTAAAGCATTTTCAGCGATCAAAGATAGGCTAGCACGATTAATACGACGAAAACCTCAACCACCAGTAAAATTACCTAGTACTGAAGTAATGCCTGCAAATGTCAGTAAAATAATAAATCAAGTTGCTAATCAAAAACTAGCAGAGTTGGCTGATGTACCAATGTCAGAAAAAGAAAAAAATATAACCGCTAGTCTGATAGCAGGAAGTGGTCTTCGTTTTAGACGATAATAAATATAATAAAGATGTTTAAGCGCATATCTGATCCAGCATTTGACATGGACGCACCAGTACTCAAAGATGAGTCTGTGCGTGATTATCAATATTATTCTTACGACGCTCGAATTCCAGATCAGCGTGGACGAATTGAACTACAAGTTCAAGATACAAGTAGATATTTCTTACCCGCTGAGGTTTTTATTGAAGTAGAAGGTGAAATTTTAAATAACGCAGCTCCTGCAGCACCAGTAGCATATGGAGCTGAAGTTAGGGTTGGTTTTGTTAATAATGGCATCATGGCGTTGTTTGATAGTGCTACGTACATGATTGACGGAAAAAATATTGAATCAATCCAGAAAGACGTTGATGTTGCAACGACAATACTTGGCCTTGCAAGATACAGCGATGATTATTCAAGATCAACTGGTCCATCAATGATGTTTGTAAAGGATACTTCTAACCACCCTGACAATAGAAATCAGATTACTCGACAGCCCAATAATCGAGCTGTTCCTCCTGTTGCTGCGGCTATTGAAGATCTATATTTTCCAAATCCAGAATTTAACTTAGGATTTGCAGCACGTAGATCAATGTTGAAAGATAATAGAAGGTTGTTTTCATGTGCGATTCCACTATCACATATATTTGGATTTTGTAGAAATGTCAGAAAAGTCATTTTCGGAGCTAAGCATACAGTTGTACTTGTACGAAAAGCAACCGACAACGATGCATTATGGAGACCCATTGGTGATCCTGGTAAAGTAATTCTGACAAAAATTTCATTGTGGATGCCAGTGATGACTCCATCAATATCTGAAGAAGATCGTCTACTCTCTTTTATGAATCAAGGTGGTAAATCAGCATTATCATGGTTAACAATGACCACAGATGCTATCCAGAGTAATATTAATGGTTTATTTACATGGCAAATAGCCTCTCAGCAAGGAATAGCCGCGCCACGACATATATTTATTGCATTTCAAGATGCTGCACGGGTGGATGATCAAACACGTAGTATTATGATATTTGACAATCTTGGTGTTTCCGAGGTTTCTTTAAGAATAAATGGACATCAAGAACCATCCGAGGATATATTACTGAATTTCGATCAAAATCATGTAGCACGTGCATATCATCGATTGATGACGTTCATGGGTCGTGATCAAAATATTGATACTGGCTTACAAATATCACAGTTAGATTTTACAACCTTATATCCGATTTATTACTTTTCGCTCGAACATTTAGATTTAACCAGACAGTCAGTAGTCGATATACACTTTCGACCTCGTGTGACAATAGGAGCTATTGCCAATTACAGAGCAATTGCTGTTATACTCAGCGATAAATCAATGTTACTTGAAGGTGTTGGTGGACGAATGCGAGTAGTTGATGCTCCAGTAGAAAATATGTAATTAGATCGTTTATGAATATTATAATGTCGTATAATCACGTTAGTGTTAGTCTGACTCCTGGTCAGATTAAAAGGATACAATCAGCAACAAAAAATAACTGTGGATTAAAAATATTGCTAAAGAAAGATCAGATGAGCGGTTCAAATAAATTATCTCTTACAGAACGTCAGCTCAGGCATTTCAATGAAGTCCAAAAAATCAAATAAAGGTACAAAACTTAATCTTTCTGCGGATGCCATTAAAGACATCATTAAGACGGGTGGTATATTTCCACTTCTTGCTGCTATACCAGCATTAATAGCCGCTGCAGCCCCAGCTGTTGCAAAAGCAGCTGCATTAGGCGCCGTTGGAACCGCTGCTGGAATGGCATTAAAGAAAGCAACCGGACAGGGAATCAAACACGCAGAAAGCTCAAAAAAAAAATCACGACAAAAACAACACGGAAGACGTCTAAGAGCACCAAACGTACCACAGCCGGGCCGTCTAAGATTATCAGGCCCAGCATACGGTCGGGGTCTAAGATTACCAGGGACTCCACATTCATGGTACGGAAAAGGCCTAAGATTACCAGGGACAGTTTACTGATATCTCCTATGTCCAATTTTGATTTACTAGATGCTGCTAAAAAATTAAAAATAAAAAATTTTAGAGGAGTTTTTATGCATGATCAATTACCGAAACAACCAAACAATATTGAAACCGGAATTATTAATCTTGACAAAAGTTCTGGTCCAGGCACACATTGGGTTGGATATCCAATTGATCCACGTGGAATTATTTATTTTGATTCATATGGACTAGCTCCACCAAAAGAATTCTTAAAGTATATTAGCGGCGATCAAAGTACTCCAATATGGTATTCAACGTTACCAACACAAACATTAACTGATCCACCAATATGTGGTCGAGAAGTACTTAACGTACTTGATGCTGTATCAAAATCAACAAAACCACCTCACAAAGTTGTACATGAATATACTACGACGTCACATTTAAACAGACATTAGTAAATATAATGGTGGATATTTACGGAAGATCTTCTCGTGGTAAAGCTCAGCAGCAAGCTGATTTATCTAAATACACAACTCTCGATCAGCTCAGAAATGAGATTGATGATTTATTAAACATTACAAGTGTGGATCAAAATGAAGTAGTTGTTTTTCAGGATAAGGAAGGACGATTAAAAACTAGTAATATACAACTGCCAGATGTACTTATACGAGTTCCTAATGCGGTTGTTAATAATATAGTTACTTTTACTGATCAGGGTAAAATACAAGATTCCGGTACGTCAGTCAGCGATTATATTAAGAAAGCTGGTGATTCGTTTACGGGTAACATTATTATGAATCAAAATAAAATTATAGACCTTGGAAACCCAGTCACAGATACAGACGCTGCAACAAAGAAATATGTCGACGATCAAGAATCTAAGTACGTATTGGCCAACGGCGGTATAATGCAGGCATTTCTTAATATGAATAATAATGGTATTAACAATCTTAGAACACCAGAATTTGATTTTGATGCTGTGACGAAGAAATATGTAGACGATAGCAACATTCCTATAACAACTTCGCTAGCTACAATCAATAATGAAATGACTACACTAAATAATACTTTTACTAATCACGTACAAACTTTTTTAAATTTTCGTAGAAACATAAACAAACCCATTAAAGATTTTTTTGGTGATCCACCAATCGTTGACATAAAACTAGCCGACGTTAACACGAAACTCAATGATATTGTCAGTGGAATACCTAATATTGTTCAAAAAACTAATCTGATTAAAATTCCACACGGACAAATTAAAAATGTCGTGTACACAGTAGCATCAGGATCAACAACATGGACACCGCAAAATAACACACTCGAACATACCGCAGAAGTAACTGGGTTATACAGGTTATCTATGTACGGTTCGGAAATTACTGCTGCCACTTCATTATCACCGAATGTATAATCCTCTATTGGTGATGCTAACCAAGAACATCAAAGAAATCTTTACGTTAATATCAACGGAAATACCTCCGAGACGTTACAGGTGGTGCCTAGAATTCGTAACTGAAACTTAATTAAATGACGTTGTTAGTATAATGGATCAACATCAGCCTTGTATCGACGTTCAACGTTACAGATGCAATCAGGTATGTGAGCGTCTGACTAAACTAAATAATTTTATTGACTATTATAACACGAAATTAAAAAAAATACAAAAGGCGTATAGTTGTTATTGATGTAGTTGTTTACTCGGTTTCTGCTGTTATTGCTGGAACAGGATTATTATTATCAACATTGAGGATGACAGCACCTACTGTTATAACCATCATTGTTTCAGCATCAACGACTATTGCTGGTGTTCTCGGTATTATAGCCAAAAAGATAGATACCTGTACAAATGCTAAATTGCACGATTATATGATTAAATTACATACAGTGGCAGAGGCATGCTCTAAACTATCTTTGTACATTTCTTCGTGTGTCAGTGATGGTGAAATATCCGATACTGAATTCGCGATGATGATGAAAACCTATGATGACGCATTTAAGGTGATCGCTAATGATTTTAACGAATTAAATAATAATGATAATAATAATGACAGACAGGGAGTTACTTCAGCAGATCGTCACTAATACGACTCCGTCAAAAACTACTATGATATCGTTAAGTTCGACCAATCCTGAATTTAGTGTAAATTTTCCAACATCAATTCCTGCAAAAGAAATAGCATTAGCACAATTGCGAGTTTATTATAGCTGGCCAAATAATTCATTAGTATTTGCTAATAAGAATAAGCCTGATGGAACTCCTGACTGGCAAGTAGTTAGCATTCCAACGGGCAGTTATCAAATAGAACAGATTAATGATGAGTTCCAACGCAAAATTAAATCTATTACAGGAAAAGAATCCAAAATAGCAATTACTGTCTACGAACCAACATTATCAGCGGTTATTGAAATAAATTCCCCTGATTATTCTGTAGATATTTATCAAAGTTCGATTAAATCAGTATTAGGATGGCCTGAAGGTCCACCGGTTTATCAAGGACCACCAGAACCGCAACGATCTGATTTCGTCGTAGATGTTGAAAAATTTATAAAACTTCCAGAATATCGAAAAACTTATCCGTTTATAGAGATTCCGGATGCTTATCGTGGTTATGCACAGTATAATCATTTTATAGATTTCGTTCGGGGTAAAGGTACAACAAGAATAGCAACAATTAATGTTGAAGAAATTAACTCAAAATCAAGACCAATCAAATCTGAACATGGACGTGTACTTAATGATCTAAGAAATTTATTTTCCAGCATCAGCGCTTCCTACAACGATGACTTAAAAAATCAAATAATTGAAACAATACAACATTTGAATCAGGTTGCATCAGACTTAGAATATGTAAATAAGGCTATTGTTGATAGAGAAAAAACATTAAACGTACCGGTAGATAGATTTCTTAGTACTTATATAGTTAATGAAGATGATCCTATTCAGCGTGTAAGCTATAAACGTTTATTTAAAACAGTATTTCTTAAATATTATGGAATCACAGAAGAACAGCTACCAACATTTGTAATTCCGGGATTTAACTCTGAAGAGCTAAAGAAGTCGTTAATGATCTTATTGATGAACATTTTAAAAGAATATGTGATTCATGGAAAAAATTAATACCCACACCAACTATTCTTAAATATAATAATGATCCACATGGTGGAGGTCGCCATATCTCACCTGGTATTGTTAATATAACATCTACGATCGCGGTCAATCTAGTATGTGACGTAATTGATGACAGCTATCAAGTAGATCTTTCAAAGTCTAACCAGGCCCAACAGCGGTATATATTATATGCATTTAGTCCTCAAGTACCCCCCGGGTGGTTAATTATATCTGAGCCAATTAATCCAATTTATCTACGTGTACATAATCCATTATTGTCAAGAATAAATTTCAAACTTACTGACCAGACAGGAAACATTCTGGATCTACGAGAAGAGTCACTTAATATTAATTTGTATATACGCTCGTAGAACGTCTGAGTAAATAATCAGGGGCAAAAAAATAATCAGATTCTGAAATAATATATTTTTTTTTTACTGATTTTTAATAATCTGATGAGTAAATATATGAATAATAATCAATTCCTATGATTAAAGCAATTGTATATATAATAAAGCGAGATAACTCTGCTATCTCTCTCTGCGGAGTAAATTGAACGATTATTTCCCTTACTACTACGTCGTTACCTGTACAAGCCCAGTTGTATATACGTGTATCGAACAAAGCGTATTAGTCCGTCTGTCTGTTACCTTAACGAACTATAACTCATACGTGCAATTATTTTATGAATTTTGAAAAGTTGAAGTACAGTTCTACATTCTATTAGTAATACAAGTTCTGTGAGACAGAGCAAATATTTTAAATATACTTAAATTTAACTGTATTATTGCTAAGAGAGCAGTGGCCGAAGTGGTAAGGCGTTTAGACGTAGATCGAAGTTGTGCAGACTCTCGCGTGTTCGAGTCTCCAAAAATGCTAACGATATTTTATCTTGCATTCGGCGACGGATGCTTTTTATAATTGGGGTACGAAACCCAACAGAAAAATAATACAACTTTCCCACCATGTAACCACGTGGTGGGTGTAACTTTGCACTCCCCGGGGTTTTATATGGGGGGGGAGAGTTGTATAAAATCTGTTGGACGTAGATATAAATCCCCCCCTTATATTCCGTCCATAGTTAAGTTTGTTGTTAAGTTTATGTTTGTGCCGTCTGCAAAAATCAAAATCATCACCATTTGTATATATTCATGTTCATACAATCATATGTCATTAGGATAAGTTTATATGTAATCTCTGATCCTGCTAAGATGTTGTTTGACAACTTAGGGGATCACATGGGGTTTGTGCTGTCCTTAGAATTAAGTTCTTAGAGATAAGTTTATATGTAACCTCTGATCCTGCTAGGATGTCATATGACAACCTAGGGGGTCACATGAGGTTTGTGCTGTCCTCAAAAATCAAAATCATCACCACTTGTATATATTCATGTTCATACAATCATCCTCAAAAAACAGTCCCCTGACCTTCTGATCCTGCTAGGATGTCATATGGCAACCTAGGGGTTCACATAGGGTTATGGAGACTACATTTTTTTAAATAATTGTTCAGAGACTGATATTATTTTTTATTTTAAAGAAATATTTATATATATAATGAACCAAGAAAACATTAATGATATTATTTCTGCTATTAAAAAATTAAAACATAACGGAATAAATCTCTCTGATAATCTCGATCCTGAAAAAATATTATGCGATTATGAAATATTAAAACAAAGAAAATTGACAATAAATACACATTACCATCCAATTATAAATTCGTAAAATTAATCTATCAGTCTATGTTAGAATCCTTGGCAATGGTAAATGAAAAATAGGTAAAGCTATTTGCGCCTCTTGCACGTTCGATCGAAAATATTAGATCCGAACTATCTCGTGAATACGAGAAAAAAAAGATTGTGGATAATCGTGTAATGCAATTAAGAAAAATTATGTTATTTGATTCTGTCAAAAATGAAAGTGACACTGAGAGCAGCGACGGTGAAGATACCCATGGCAAAATATAGAGTCGAATTATATGCAACATAAAAAAAATATTTATTTGTTTTGTTTTTTGTTAGGAAGACAGAGTTAGATATATTCAAATATTATCGACTGATCATATTTTATTGAAAATGCTGATTTGTATGTTTTATTTGCGACACGTTGTACTGAGGCAGGGTTAATACCGAAATATCTGGCAGCTGCATTAATTGATGGGAAAGTTATTTCCTGTCCTGTCTGTATATTTACGGACCTAATAACTCTTGCGTCCTTACAATAATTATTAACGCCATTTTTTCCAAACTTGCAATTCTGACTTTGTGTAATAGCTCGCAGGTTAGATAACCGATTATTCTGGGGATCTCCATCAATATGATCAATTACAAGTCCATTTTCAACTACTCCACGAAAACATTCGTGGATGAATCTACTTGATAAATAATTTTTATTTCCAGCACGAAATCTAAAATAACCAAATTTATCAAGACTACCGACTGGGTTTTTCAATCTGCAGTGTCTGATTACTCCATCTCGGGATGCTTCATAATTTGTATATACTGGATGTTTAACAAATTCGTGTTTATTACGAAATGCTTCGTCTTTTAATTTTCTTATAAAGTTTTTGTCGATATCATCATCGTGGGTCTGATTTGTCTGATTCATTTTATATAATAATATTATTTGTCTAAATCATTGTTTTGAAATCTGGTCAGATAATCTTCTACGGTTTGTATAGGAGATTTACCTGACGATGTATTATTTTTTTTGTCATAATATCGTTTTAGTTCCCTGTATTTTTTTCCGCCACATTTTAAACACAATTGAGTTTTTCCTCTGACTCCAACACCACATTGAATACACGGTATTGGTCCTGCACTTCCAGTTTTGATACTTTGCGCATGATTTCCGCAGTATTTGTTCACGCAAGATTTATTACAAAGAGAAGTATATCCAATTTTGAGCCAAGCACATTTGTTTTTTGTTTCAAGCATTATATATACTAAAATTTTAATTTAAATACTTGTCTTAATTATATGGAGGAATTATCCATGATTGAACCTAAAAGAGCTAGATTTGACCTTGACAGACTATCAGAATATAAATTTAGTACTTTGATGCAAGATCTAACTTTAACGGATGAGGATGTAACCGAACGTATCCGTGAAGCAAAGAATGAATTTCGTAATGATGGCGCGGCTCATACATGGTCAACATTCAGAGTCAGAAATGTTACTAATATAATGAATGACAAACGAGGAAAAGCAATTATTAATCACCTTGATGATCAAAAATATTTTATTTTAATAAAATTTATTGTAAATACAGAAGAAGATACTTGGATTATTCGTGATAAGCGTGATCCAGTCTGCATACAGTCAGGAAATAATATTATTCTTTTGAATAATAAATCTAAACCCGGAATACTGACTGGTGTTGATAAACCGTATTATGAACGGGAGTACCCTGTGACTGCAGTTGTATATGCAATATATCCGCTTAATAATAAACCTGACGTCAATAATCTTAAGCCGATGAGATTGTCAGAGTCAAGAATAAACTGTGTAGCTGAACGAGTTACAGAACATTTCATAAACGCGATACGTGGTAATGGTTTAACAGATTTAAGGCGTAAAAAAATAAATACGTGGGCAGAATCAGTTAAAGATACTGGAGCATCTATCAGAGATGTTGCTGATCTAGAAAAGAAATTAAGATTTCCAATAACAGTGAAGACGTTAACCGGAGAGATTTTCTATAAACCAAAATATGAATCAAGAGGAGCTCCGATAGATATTATAGATCATAATTCGCATGCGTGGACCTCAGCAGTAACAATATTTCCACTAGATAGAACGGTTAAATTTTATGATGGTCATATATTTGATTTTATCAAAAATATCAGTAAAAGTGACCCTGTATCCGTTTGGTTATTTCAAAGTTCAGAATATGATTATTACGATCAGTTTGTACAGCCTAATGGTGATATTTACCGTACAGAATCTCTTAATGTAGAAATGGAACATCTTGCGCTGAAATATACTTCAGACGATGTCAAAGTTAGACAATTATTAAATAATTGTTTTACAGTTCCATCCGTAGCGGCTCATTTCGCTCAGGAAAAAAATTTATGGAAACCAACACGATCGGAATTTCTTGAAGATATCCATAAAAGCTGTGTAGAATATGGACACGGAGGATTGTGGAATACTAAATATAAGTATAATGACGTTATATCCGTTGATATGGTAGCGTGTTATCCTGGAAGTTTTCTTGGATACGGAGAATGTTCTGAATACTTTAAGAGATTCGGACATCCATCACACGAGATGACCAGGGTTGCGATAAACCGACATTTACCAGATTTTGACTTAACTGGATTTGCTCATGTAGAATCATTTGAGTTTGCAGAAAATCTCCAGCCGATTACTTATGCTTGGTTTGGAAGACATTTTTCAGAAAAATGTTGGGTTCCAATAGTACTATTGCGATATATGCTTGATGTTGGAATTTTAATATCTTTACAGGTGAGTGAAGCAATTATATCGTATCGGTCACAGAAGCAAGTTTGGTTACCAGAACCAAATAGATTTAATATTGGTGATGCCAGGAAAGAATTTCCTGATCTTAATGAAGATGACATTATTAAAATTACTAATAATATACGTAAATGCAGAGATGAGCACGATGAAAAACTTGCAAAAGATCTTGGTAGAAAGATAATTGGTAAATTTACTCAAGGAGGAGCATATGATCATAAAAGACACTGTACAAGATTGATTATGGACGATGCTGAACTCGATTTTATAATCGCTGATACAACAGAAAAAAAAAACACATTTATAAATCGGAGTAATGCTTATTTGTCAGACGGAACCAAACTAGGTACAATTGTGAGTTATCTTGATGGTGACTCACCACAATTTACTCATTTAAGATCATCTATGTTGGCATATGTTTCTATAAATCTAATGTCTATGATAAATAGATTTCCTCGTGATGCTGTCAGAGTCGCCACGGATTCGTTCTACATAAATAAAAAATATACGGATTTGTTAAAACCGCTACTTGGTAATGGTGAATGGGGATCATGGAGAATAAAACAAGAAAATATACTTAGTTATTCTGAATCCGCCGACGTTGAAATTAAGGAAATATATTACAAAAATAATAATCAAGTATCAAAGTCATCAGCACCATCTGTATATGATTCTGTGGCTAGACATAAGACTGTTTATCTTAACGGATGCGGTGGTTCAGGTAAAACAACGCGTGTGATTAAATTATTCATGAATAATAATTCAGATATAATTGTTTTGACACCGACACATAAACTCGCCAGAGAAATAAAAGAGCGAGGAGTAAAATCGTGTACATATCATAGTTTCTTTAGATGGTGTGGAGACACATGGACTCCTGAACGAATGGGTGAGAAATATATACCTAAATATATTATATGGGACGAGATATGCACGGTGTCGTTAGAAATATTAAAAACATTTCTTGAATGGTTGTTATTAAAGAATACTGCTGTAATAATGTGTGGTGATCATGGTCAACCACCACCCTTTATTGGTCAGTCTCCACATGAATGGCTGAAGAATAACGTAGATTATTATGAAGAAATAAATGATGACCATAGAGCTATTGATGAACCGCTGAAGGAATTTAAAAGATTAATCAGACTACAACCAGACAGAGTACAATGTGAAATAATGTGAGGAGTAATTCCAGAGACTTCTATGAATGATTTTCTAAATTTATGGAATCCCGCTGATTTAATAGTTGCAAGTAGAAAGATAGTTCGTGATGAACTACAGGATAAATTATTTCTGTTACATAAAGAAAAGTTTTCAGATCTACCTGTACCATTATGTTATCGCCCAGCAGATACTCGACGACAGAATATTGATGTTGAAATTCCTGGTGGTGGAATACAGAATCTTGTCTTAAATGATATTATTTTAGTCAATATTAATGTTGTTGAGAATGCGCTGAATATGAATAAATCACCGTGGACGTTAGGATACGCTATAACTATTCACTCGTCACAAGGGTTAACTATTTCTGATACAAATATCTGGATTATAGATGATCGGATCGAATGGTCGAATTTGGTCTATCTCGCAGTTTCTAGAGTCAGAAGAATATCTCAACTACATAGGGTTATTATGAATTTTACAGAAAATAATAATCAGACTGTTAATAATGACGTAATAAGAAAAAACTATCTGGTTATAAGCAATGTGACCAAAAAAATAAGCGTGACTTTGATATTGATACTGAATTTATTATAACACTAAAACAACGACAAAATAATCATTGTGCAAGCTGTAACTGTAATATGTTGTGGCAATATTCGAATAATAATCCAAGACAATTTACCGTAGACAGAACTAATAGTGATCTTGGTCATATACGTGATAATGTGATGCTGACCTGTCTTGAATGTAATCGACGTAGAGGTTCTGGTTATGTAATTGTATGTGGTGGTAATTGTGTGTCTTTAGGAATTACCTGTAATTGTTCACGTACAAATCCAGGATGAGGGGCTGTCGAATCTAATCTGTAGATTGGAGGTCTACCAGTGGATCTTACCACGCTAGAAATTGTATGTGTAGTCACACTCCAGATAGGATCAGTTGCTCTTTTTTTTACCACCTTCAAGTTCACCAGGTTCATATAAATATCTTACAGTTACATTACCTAATACTGGTTGAGGTTGTTGTCTGCCATCGCTACGGGGTATATATTTTTTTTGTAATCGCATTAGAAGGCTTCATGGAAGTTGAACGAGTAATTTCATTATTTAATGTAGCTATCACACTTGGTAACCTTGCAACCCATTCACGAGATCGCTCACCGGACTTAAAGTCAGTAGATATTTCTTTTGCGTATTGGTATCCAAATAACCGCTCAGCAAGTGTTCGATTAAATCGTTCAACGATTGCCTGATCTCGATGAATTTCAGTATGCCCTCGTCTGATTTTAACGTTATGTTTTTTCATCAACGATAATACTGCACCATGAAATTCTTTGCCAGGATCAACCTGTAATAACTGTGGCCATCGCAAAGGTCCTCGCTGATAAATTCGTTCAAACGCAGATGCAACTTCAGATGCTGTCTTTGTTGATAATGGTTCCGCTTCTTTATATCTACTTGCAACGTCAACGACAGTTAATGCGTATTTGTATGTGCGTGATTGACGTCTACCAATTTTAATGGTATCGTGTGGCAAAAATAAAATATCCGCTTGATGAACCTCATTAGGGACGTTGACATCAAAATGTGCATACTGAATTTTTTTAGGTGGTGGTAGATAAATTTGCCATATTGCCTGTCGTGCTAACCACGCTGCAGCAACAGAACGTGAAACTTTTGCTGCTTCAGATAATTTACTAATAGCTGATCTACCTCTCCAATATCCTCTTGGGCTATAATAAATGGATTCCATTATAATAGTTATATAATTAATTACCAGCCCCTAACATTATTTTACTTTTCATGGCAGATTTTACTAGAAAACTAGCGAGTTTTTCTCTGACAGATTTATTAGGTATAGAATTTAATGCATGAATCAATTTTACATCTGCGAGATGCCGTTGTTGTAAATCTTTACTTTTATACGCAACGTCATGAACATGACACGCTTGATCAATCTTATTTATTGGATACTCTCCTGATCTTGGTTGATCTTGATCATCAAGTCGGATATCAAGTCGAGTTCCAGGACCGCAATAATTATATCCAGGAAGATGTTTCTCACCGGGGTATTTAGCCCATGGAGTTCCTGGTAATTTTCCTAATAAAGCGGCAATATCTCCACCTGTCTTTGTTTTGACAAATTTGTATTTCTTCGTGCCACATTTTACACATTTGCCTGTCAGAGCACGTCGTTTATTCTTCGTTGTTATTGTAGTTAATTCAGCAGTGGGTGTAGACGCTCTACATCGAACACAATATAGATCCATATTATTTATTATATGGATATAATTGACTTTTCGGCGACACGAAAACAGGAACCAGTAAAACATCATCCAGCATTACCAAATTCAATAAGGATGATTATAATAGGTCCATCTGGATCAGGTAAAACACAACTATTACTAAATTTAATAATGCGATGGTTAAAATGGAGTAAACTGTATTTAGTAGCACCATCTGTAGATGATCAACACTGTTACGAAGTACTCAAGGATTTTAATGAAAATGCAAAATTGCTGAATGAAGACGGTAATGATGTTGTTGACTTTATTACCGATATTGATGAAGCCCCATCTGTAGATGACCTAGATGGATTTATTAATAATTTAGTGGTGTACGATGACGTTATGCTGGACAGACAAACAAATCCAGCTAGAATATTTTCTCGAGGTAGACACAAGAATACAGACGTGATTTATGTTACACAACGATATACACAAATACCTAAAGTGATCAGAGACAACTGCAATATTTTGGTTGTGTTTAATGGAGTAGATAATTATACTTTACAGAATATTTATTATACTTGGTGTTCAGGGGATATGGATATGATTAAATTTAAAAACTTCTTTTCAAAAGCACAAGCTGTTCCGTTTGGATTTATTACAATAAATCTACATGACCCAAGATCTAGATATCGTGTAGGTCTGGATAAAATCTTTGGTTAATTATAGCAGCAGGCAGGGTGGCCGACAAAAAATTGAGTGACCCGGCGAGTAAACTAAACGCATTATAACATAAAAAACAAAAAGTCAAAAATAAAATAACAAAAATAAGCTAACATTATCCGTTTTGGTAATAATAAAAGTTATGAAGTCCTGTTTAGCGTTATTGACATTATTTTTCAGCCCCTGTAGGAACCTTATGTTTTAGACAAATGACGATTCAGACAGATGTCTGTTCGACCTGCCTGCTGCTTAGGGTGGTCAGCATGCGGCAACCAAATTCATATTTTTACCAAATATAAAGATATGTGTGAATAACCTTTTACTAGAATATCGTCTTGGTCCCTGCATGTGGACCATGTGAAAAATGATAAATTTTCGAGTACGTCAGCGTTCATGGGTATCTTGCATTTCTACAATGATCAAATATTAACAACATCTGAACTGACGTTTCTGCTACGATGAGCGCATCAGCTAAGTTTGACATATTACAAAAATGGCTATATGTTCACCGTAACATTAATACAATACATATGGAATAGTGAAACCATGGAATAAACATTTAAATTTGTCCGCCCCTCAACGACAAAACAAATAACACAAACCGTGTTATTTGCTTACCCCTTATATCCCACACCAAATGGGCAAAACAATTCCAGTACAAAGTATCACAAAATGCCTTTTTCTCCTCTTTTATAAAAAGAAAAAAAAATTGCATTCAAATGTTGCCTGTCGTTTATATTATATTTTCCTTTTTCTTTTCTAGTTTTGGTACATTCTGAGTCTCTAAATATTTGGATGGGGGTAAGTTAAATATAGAAGAGGCGCATGAAGGAAGAAGACCCACAATAACAACAAGCAGCTTATGCATTATTTTACCAACGTGGTTTAAAAGATAAAATGGAGTGATGATACAAAGAAAAATGCAAAGTATCTTTCCGATTTAATGAATTACTTCAGCACGCATCTTCATAGCATCCTCTGCTGAAGACAAGATTTCGGTCTCTAGCTGAAATTGGAACAAAAATAAAACAATGTCGTATAGTTATCGAAGAAGTGTTTCTTGAAGAAAGGGATTCTATTGCAGTCTTATGAATTTTCTCTACATCTAACGGAAATGCGTGTATGAAATATTTGTTTGAAAATGGGATAACAGAATTTTTAGAAGTAATTGATCTTACCCAAAAGAATCCCCGCAGGGCAATAATAATAATAATAATAATAATAATAATAATAATAATAATAATTTGCCTGTAAGTTTTAAGGCATCCTATTGGTGTAGAGAGGTATAAGGCATGACTCAATAAATCATCAATCAGTTCGAGACTGCTCGTGAGCATTTTTTCTTTGTTTTAGATTTGAAAATATAAATACGATTTCTTTTCGTTTTTTTTTTTCTTTCAGCGAGTTAAGTTTGTTCCTCTTACACTCTTTTTTCTTTTTTACTTTTTCTCCTCTCATCTATCCAAAGATTTTAACTAGATTAAAAATAACACTGAAAGCAGTTTGTTTTTAAATACTGCTATTTCAAGTGGTTGCTTACATTTGTCGTTATCAATCTAATTATTGCTTATCATTTCAGTTTCCTGATGCTGATTAGTACAAATCTTTTGCTCATGACCTTGTGTGTGTGTGTGTGTGTGTGTGTGTGTGTGTGTGTGTGTGCGTGTGTGTGTTTGTGTGTGTGTTTGAGAGAGAGAGAGAGAGAGAGAGAGAGAGAGAGAGAGAGAGAGAGAGAAGCAAAAATAATGACCATATCCAAGAAAAGAATCTTGAGGAGACGTGGCTGCGATGTCGTAGCCTCAACAACCACGAAGTAGGGATACTAATATTAGTACTAGAGAGGAAGGAGCCTTTTGAGGTCTAATTTTTACATCTTTGACGGTGTTCAGTTGCTGCAATTTGACTATTATACATGTCTTGTTTTATCTTATATCTTAAAATGTATATGCATGTTGCGTTTATGCTTGTGGATTGTCAAAATCGGGCTAGACGGTCTACCATAGCTGTTCCATATTTTATTAAATCAAATTATAAACGAACATTTCGATTGCGGGCCTCACCACTGGTGGAAAAGTCTATTTTTCCTTGAGTAAACAACCTCTTTTAAAACAGCTCGATGTCCCTTGACTGTGTGTGTCTGTGTCTGTCTGTGTCTGTGTGTGTGTCTGTGCGCGCGCGCTCAGCAGGCACACGGACGCGTGCATGTATGTAAATTCTTCTTATGCATGACTCCATACTGATGCACATAAAATATTCTGGACATTTTTCACACCAGAAATTTTGCCGATTCTCCTATTGAACTGTTCTATCAATAACAATAAAAAAAAACAACTGATGTACGTCCTATCAAGGTTCAGTTCTATGTTTACATGTTTACAAGAAGAAAACTCTAATGTAATCATGTCAACTTGAAAGTCAATGCCATATGACCCAATCTATTTGAAGTACAACGGTTCGGGAATAAAAACATCAGAAAGGTAAAGTGCTATGGTATATATATATATATATATATATATATATATATATATATATATATATATATATATATATATATAT